>FXXH010466542.1:0-15696 GCA_900184025.1 Amynthas corticis | reverse complement strand
CCATTTGTCCACAACTCTTGCACTAAAGAAATTTCTCTTTCTTGGACCCACCCTCTGCTAACTGCTAACTAGATACTGGCAGTCACGCGATAGCGGCAAAAGTCAATTGGATCCAATCTATGAACGCAGTCAATGTGATTCAGGCGAAACTTACACAACTGTTCCACCACATCTCCATTAGCCACCAATTAAATTTCCAAAAAAAATCAGAAAGGAAAATAAAACAACTACTAGGCCTACATATCCACTGGCCAAATTCTGGTTAACTAATTATCAATCGCAGCGACTTCAGTTATGTAGTAGAAGCGATGAATATTAATAAACCAATTGCAGTTTCAGAATATTAGAATCCTTATTATAAGGACCGTAAAAGCAAATCGGATGAAAAGTACAAAACTGTTTCCCGCATTTTCGAAACAGTGATTTAGATTTCGCTGTCGATAACATAGCTTTATGGAAAGCGCTACAAAGTAATGATACTCTCTATGGACTTAAGTCAGTGTTTTATCCAGACCCAGGCCTTTGGAGGGGAAATTGACTTGACTGGAGGGAAAGAGACATGGTTCAACGCAAAAATTTTGTCAGTGCTGAATTTTTTTGTTGGGGGGTGGGGAGGATTTTGAGGTTTTGGGGGAAAATTTTCTCCCTAACAGGCCTGGATAAAACACTGACTTAAGTACCAATCGAATTTTCAAAGTGCTAGAATCCATACTTTGCAGTTTGGCCCTATAAACGTTCTTGTGTAAGCACATTGAAATACATTGATTTTGCATTTCAGAGATCAAATTCTCACAGCATCAATGGAAATCTTGTATGTTCGCAACAGCCAGCAAGATTCAGATAATTCAGATGAAATAGCTTTACTGAAAGCGAAACGAAATAACGATTCAGAAATTACTGCGGGTTTGTTAAGAAGGAACTTAATATCAGCAGTAGAAGATGAAAACGAAGACATTGTCAAATCCTTGATTGATGAGTTTTTCAAAACATCATATATCTTTGTGAAATCGTGTGTCACGGATGATGACCCCGAAGATAAATTTGAAATCTGGAGAGACGCCATGTATATAGCAATGGAAAACGATTCAAAACATTCTGAAGAAATTATGAAACTACTTTTGGACTGTGACATTATTTGGAATATAGAAACTGAACTGATTGATCTTCAAGTGAATCGAAAAAAATCTTATGAAAAGGTAGACGGCAATAAGAATCTGCGTTTAATTGAAATGCTTTTGAAATCAGGAAAAATCAATGCGAACGCTAGGGACGAGTATGGGAGTACCGCGCTGCATTTGCCTCAAGAGAACAAATTAATATCGTCGCTCATTCATTATGGTGCCGACGTCAATAAAAAAGAGAAATTAGGAATGACTCCGTTACATGCAGGCCTACTGATGCCGAATGAAAGAGCTTCAGATTTGCAGACAATAGGCCTATTGAAAGAGGCAGGAACTCTGGTAGACCTGGACGCTATTGATTGTAATGGCCAAACGGCCTTAATGATTGCGGTTGACGACGCTCGATCGGATGTAGTTGAATTGCTCCTAAATGCTGGAGCATCGGTCAACTTGTCCGATCATCTTGGGTTTACTGCCCTCCATCATGCCTTATATACAGGATTCGACCGTACGTATAATATTTATATTAATTATTTTGAAAAATACGTATTACACGTATTAAGTTACTGTATATGCGTAGGGTAAAATTTACGAGCGTTAAGATAAATATTGTCTTATAATTATAAGAACGTCCGTCTGCTCTGTTGGCATTATACAAAGAAAGCCTAGAAAAGTTTGAACAAAAATGCAACTCGATTAAGGTCTCAAGGTCAATTGAAAGAGTCTCAAGGTTAAATGAGGTCAAATCATAAAAAATCAGTCAATTTGCTTCCACGATATGGCTCGGTACTTTCATTGTTGATGCAAACAGTCTCGATCTTTGTCATCGGCAGAATAAAGCAACCGCTAATCACCTGCTATCCACCGATTGCGCGGCATACCCTCTGGTTCTGATGTTAAAGTTAAAGGTTAGTCCTTACCGCTCAGTAGCTATGGCTTTGGTTCCTTTCCGACTTTCAAGAGCTGTCTAAGCCTTCATTTACTGTACATATTCAACTGTCCGATTCTCATAGTAGTCATCGCTTATTTGCATCGTTTGAGCAGTAACACAAAGACCAAACCATTAAATGTATCTTAGTTGTATTGAAAAGCAAACACAATGACACTGTGAGATTTATGACTTGTTTGTATAATATTATCGCGTAGAGCGTTAACTGCCACCGCAGATTATTAATATTGTAGCTAAAACTACTTGTCCACGTTAAATATGGAACCATAGAAGTATGTTGGATTATGGCGTCACCGCCAATGTATTTCTACGCCCGACACGCGTATTTTATTTTTGGACATAAAATGTATATTATGCGAGTATTTTATTGAGGAATGTAACGTGCGGTCGAATCTTGCTTATATTTGTTCAAATTCGATGACACATTTCTAGAGTATGATAATTTTCCACGAAATTCTGAAGAATTGAAGAAAAGAAAGGAAATATTCACAATTTTATTCGATTTAAAAGATGTAGAATTTCGTCATAAGCTACTCGACTGGGATAGAAAATTTAAAGAACGACAGGAGCAGAGATTTAAAGTAGTTGAAATGCTGTTGCGAAGACCAGATATAGATGTGAATGCTTTAAGCTTTGAAAAATTTTCGCCATTAGATATAGCTGAAGTACGGATTCCAGAAACTCCGCCAGCAATAAAAAACGATTTGAAAGAGAAAGGTGCGGTATTAAACGTTTTCCAACAGACAGAAACCCAGTCAACAAGTGATTTTAAGCTGGATGTTAGATGTAGGTTAACTTTGCAACGACTCCTTATCTCCGAAACTGGACATACTCAATATGGAGAAAAGATGCCGGTAGATTTATTTGAAAAGATATTGTTGACTTTAATTGATACATTTCAAGACCGAATAGTGTCAAGCAAAGACCAGCAGGGAAGAACAGCCTTGCATTTGATCGCCATTTCTTTTTCTATTATTTGGGCAGTGCATTATTATTGGTCAACTAAAAATGACGCAGATAAAGAACATCACGGAAGTAAATTGGCAAATACAATAGTGAAAGAGTTGATCAAATTCGGTTGCAGTGTCAATGAAACTGACATTTACGGACGCACTCCATTGCATTACGCTTACTTCATTTTAAAGGACTCGCTTATATCTCACGGAGCCGATGCGTCAATTAAAGATAAAGACGGCAAAAGTGCGATAGACGAAATATCACAGCAGTCTTCAACTGACTCCTATGATATAGTTCAGGCAGTTATAAATCGAGATGATGAAACATATTTTCTCCGACTAATGAATAACAAGCAAATTGAAATAGAGGTTCAATGTGTTGATGCCCAAGTTGGATCATCTGACATTAGAAAAGTTTGGCTTAAAACTGTTCCAAGATTACTTTGGGAAAAAGGCGAATATGCATTTCGTCATCCTTTGGTTAACCAAATTACTACGGAGGTGCTAAATTTGATGAGCGCCATTGCCAAAGAGATTGAAAGATTGGATCCTAGATTTGAAATTAAACCTGAGTTTGTCGGAAGCTCTAATGAAGAAACAAGAATTGACGAACCAGATGAATTTGATTTTTGCTTTGTTCTTACAAAGATCAGTGAACTTTGCGAAGTTTCTCATTCTCCAGAACTTTCCACTGGATTTGTTCGTCTAAAGCGAAAGCCAAAAAAAGGAGACGAAACAAGAGAATTTGACGATTTATTTGGCACAGATGAAATTTTGATCACGGAGAAACTTAATTATCAATTTATAGCCATATTGAGTAACGCCCTTGTTAATATTGAAAGTCAGCAGAGTTTAGACTGGAATTTGGAATTGTGTGACCGAGATTTTTCTTTACCTATAAAGAAAACGGCTAACATCAGGATGATAAAACCGCTGAATTTCACTTCTGGCAATTATATTTCAATAGACGTTGTTCCTTGCATTCGTATTGATGGCTGGTGGCCAGATGAAGCCATATCCAATGTGAGCGATGAAATCAAGACATTCGGTTGCAATTTGATATTTGATCATCCTCAGAAACTCTATCCTTGGTTTCCATATTCGGAATCTTGCGCTAGGATTTCATTTTCCAAAACCGAGAGCGACATGATTAAGCAGAGTTGTGCCAATGCAAGAGAAGCTTACATGATTGCGAAAACGATGATTGAGGAGTCATCGTCGTCTTCTGGATACATCTTGAAGAATTGCCTGTTGTATTGCATTGAAGCATTGACGCCAACTTCTGCGAAAGCATCTCAACTGGGAATGAGTCTTGAAGAATTGGAATACAAATTCAATGAAATGGACCGTTATTTGTGGTTGAAGTGCCTCATGAAGTGTTTTCTTGAGTTTGTTTCACTGGATTTCTGTCCGTGTTATTTTCTGCCGAATTTCAGTTCGCCAATTGGAGAATACGATTTCAAATACCATTCTTTGAACTGGATGTCCACGCGTGATGTTGAAAGATTTCCCAAGTTATGCAAAAAGGCATACGCGTTTTATCGCTGCACTTCAAATGCCATTTCTGAGTCTTGCTTCCAGTTTCCAGCTCCCGATCCACTCTGGGAACATTTCGATCGAAATCAGTTGATAGCAAGTTTGTGTGAGATGGCATACAATAATTCGAAACTGTAATTTAGCGTGCCCTGTTGGTTTCGTGTCTTTGTGTGATTGAATTTGGGAGATCCTGAAAAGACAGTTAGAATTGGTTCCAGGCGATTTTATGGGAAAATTGGAAACTGGGTTTTAGCAAATGAGCTTGCCTGTCAAAGGGTAATTGCGAACGTACACAGTTTCAAGATACCTGTTCTTAACTCACAAAACAGTAGGGCCTAATTGGCTAAATTTGAAACCTCGGTTTTAATAAGATTTTTAGTAGAAAATTCCGAGTTTAATAAGATTGCTATATATTGTTCAATTGACTCTATTTTATCGACACGGAGACCTTTTTTGCGTGTCCGGAATATTTTGGATGAAGGGCGGATTTTTTGAGGATGGGCGGATTTTTTGGAAATTCCGGACAATTGCCCCCTGAAAAACAATGAAATGACGTCCCTGGATAATATAGCATTATATAATATTCTACCAAGCAACTAAATGTTCAAGTAGGCCTAAGTTGTTCTTGAAATAGCAAATTCGTTGTCAAAACTTACTCGAAATCTCAACTCGTGCTTGTGTAGCATTCGAATCCTTTTTTGTCGCCAGTATCCTAGGCCTACTGTAGAAGCAAATTAAGAAGTGCAGCACTCTTGGGTTTGTCAAAATATACAGACTTAACTAGAATAGGCCTACTGTGATCAACCATGAAATCAATTTTTAAACTAAATGGAGATTTTGCCAAGCGATGGTCGATTGATGTCATAATGAAAAGATATGAAAGGTTTGAAGAGATATTTAAATATTGTGGCTTGACAGCATTGGAAACAAATGAATGAGAGGAGATCTGTTCGAAACATAAAAAACTAGATGTGCTATTACTGTCATAGACCCTACGATTATTTAGCCTGCATTAATTAACGCACTTTAGCAGTACAATAGTTCACAAGTGTAAACTGCTACCGAAGACAGTAACACCAAGGAAACCAAAAATGTGGGTGCAATGTTTTGGATAAGTGGAACATATTAGGCGAAAACGATGGCGATGGCGATGATGACGATGATGATGATTATGACATTATGTACTGTCCAAAGGTGAAGCCTCCACATGCTGGATAAAAACTGTGGGATTTGGCTGCATAACCTTCCACCTGTTGACAGAAAGTTTCGTACCGGAGAAGGGCGGAACTATACTGATTTTTCCATCATAATTTAACAACTAATGGTGACTTCGGCCACGGTAACACTGTACAGAATATTTCAGTTGTTGTGGTCAATGATAACAATTGACAGTGGCAGAACTTGCTGTACGTTACTTTGTAATGTACTTAGCTTATTGAATTAACCTTCAAAAGAAAGTAAACCAAAGGTAAATTATTTACCCCAATGGATTTAATCACAAATACCACCATGACAATGGAAATAAGTGGTAGTTGTCTATCTTGCCATTCTCCTTACCTCTCCTTCTTCTCCTCACAGGCCTGTTTTTGCCAACAGTTGTTGACATTTACTATTTTGATTTAATGCCTTGCATCCATTAAAGCCGAGGTTCGGCAATGTACGAGAGTTTCAGAATCAACGCAGCGTAAGCGATTCGCTCAAGCGTGACGATAATCTGTAATATCCGCAGTCGATGGCGTTTTGTGCGCCAGATGGTCGGATAAAGTTGCCGAAGCATTCATCTTACTCTCCGAATATATTCTCGTATCGATCAAGAAGACTTCTGCTTGACTATAAATGGGAAATATTTGGACCAGTTAACACCTATTCAATATGCGCGTCGGTATAGCGTTTGGATTCACGGTCGAAAATATCGGACAGTTTCAATATCTTGTAAGCATGGTGCTCACGGCCGTTTAATTAAGGCACAGGCAGGTTAGGCACTTGCCTAGAACCCCGCGATAGAGAGGGGCCGCGGAGGTGGTACATAGGTATGTATGTTTTAAGTAAACGTGTGTACATAAGTGTAACGCTGAGCTGAAGAGTAAAAATAAATGTAGAAATGTAGGCGATAAGCAAAAAAGTGTTTTTAGGGGGAAAAGAGACCGAGAATGGCTGGTGACCTTTTTTGCTTGTCTGCATTTTTTGGAGTTTGCGCCTAGGGCCCCAAACTTCTTTTTTTCTTGTCTACATTTTTGGGGAAAATGGCGAATTTTGGAGTTCGTGCCTAGGGCCCCAAACTTCTTAAAACAACACTAATGGTGCTGTCGGATGGGAATTGCAGCCAGGGGTACAGAAGGAGGATTAGGCTGGCCAGCACAGCGCTGGGTGGGCTTGGCAAATTATGGAGCTCTGGAAAGACCTCCTTTAAAACAAGGATTCAAGTTTTACGAGTCCGTCTTCTCTGTGCCTCCTAACGCAGGGAAGACCTGGGCATCGAATAAGTATGACTGCATGCGATGATGCAACTCATAGGCCCTAGCTTTAGAAATGCGATGCAACCGACGGCTACTGAATATATGGTGGAGAATGAAAATCACAAATGAGGAAGTAAAGAGCAGAATCGGAATCGACAGCGATGTGATTACCACGATCAAACAAAGAAAACTTCAAATGTTTGGTGCAGTGTTTTATCCAGGCCTGTTAGGGGGAGAATTCCCTCCCCCCCAAAAAAACACCCTCAAAATTGCCCCACAAAAATTTCAGTACTGACAAAAATGTTTGCATTGAACCGTGTCTCTTCCCCTCCAGCCAAGTCAATTTCCCCTCCAAAGGCCAGGGGTCTGGATAAGACACTGGTTTGTTGGCATCAGTTGCATGGAAGATAGGACAATTCAGAATTTTGCAATTGATGGAACAATGGAGGGAACACACCCTCAGTGAAAACCCAGAAGACGATGGTTTGACGTAGACCTGTGAGCCTCCGCCGCCGCCGTCGCCGCCGTCGCCGCCGCCGCCGCCGCCGGTAATACAGGATCGGCGCGCCGCCGCCGAGAGAACATCGGCTTGACGTCGGCGTCCCTATGGTGATATTATTTCTCTCATGTAACCAGAGTAGGCCATATGAATTGTTTCATTACTCTTAAGACTGTCTGATGTACTGAATGATTTGCTGTACAGTTGACAGATATATTCTCCTGTATTGCTGCATAATTTGCAGAGATAAATTTTCTGTTCTCTTTTATGAATTCTTTCGTGAACTGTTAGTATTCTTATGGAGCTGAATGTTTTGTCACATGTAGTACAACTATTCAGTTTTGTGGCGTTTTGCATGTTTTTAGTAAAGAACCTGATATCTATGACTTCAAATATTTTGCTAAATATGATGCTCTATTAATGAAGCTGTTCTCCTGGAAGCAAAGAATCAAATAGTGATCATTGATAATGTTTGTTCCTAGAATCCATAAAAATCGTGTTTTTCTGGTACCATAAGATTTTCTATATCATTGAATGCTGCATGGGTTTCAAATGTCACAAAATTTACAAGTCAGCCTGACTACAGTGTACAGTATATAAAACACAAAATATGCAAAAAAATCAAAGGTGAGAATAAATTAAATTGAATTGAATAAATTAAATTGCAATGTCAAATTCATGAGCATTAATTATTGAAAAATGTTATTAATAATGTAATTAAAATTAAATTGAACCTCCTTTGAAAATTTTCAATAGCAGAGTTATTTAAAAATGAAATCTGTATAACTGCTTTCACTTTTCATTATAATAATTGTCAAAGTCTTAAACAGCAATCATAATTAATCTGCAACAGTGCATTGCTATACACAAAGGGTCGGCAGCAGCCTTTTGGAAAGCGAGGACCAAACTGCTTTGGCAATGTCTGGCGGAGGGCCATGAATTATGAATTCACATGCCTCAAAAACTGCAAATTTACAGTACTGTTTTCAAATACGCTGACGACGATGCTAAAGGAATTGTGAATGCATAGCCTCCTGGCCAGATTGTGAGTATAAAGTCTGACCACCTGAAATTCAGGATCCGGCGCTTTTTGAGGAATGTCTCATTTTTCTGCCTGGTGTCTCGCTGTCATAAAGAAGAACTGGGACGCCCAGTGATGTAAACTGTACATCTGGAATTTGGTTTTAACTAATGGCTTACATGTAGATTCTGCTGCCTCCAAATTATTATCAAGTCTCACGAAATATGAGGCAATACCAAAGCGGCTCATTTTGCGAGTTAGGCTGCATATTATTCGGTTCCATGATAACAAAATGTATGAACGCCTTCCATAGTTTCAGAACCAATGGAAATCGGTGACGCCTTGGTTTGACCGCAACCAAGATTCTGGGTTTTCGTTTTAGTCCACGAGATTCTATTCTATTCGATTCTATTCACGACAATTCATACAGCGCAGTAACATAGCGAAGGCCAAAGACAAGGGCGCTTTACATATGACAATTATACGAAATCTTAAGTAAATGCGTCTTGAGATTGTTCGCAAAGGACTCAGCAGATGTGGACTTGGTAATGGTATAATGGTGTCAACTTGGTTGAGATATGAAGGCCGAACTGAGATGCATCTGCTTGCATTATAAAGAGGGTTCTTGGAATTCTCTTGACTTTTGTCTAAAAGTGCAGCATATTCAATGTAATTGAGGTCGGTGAATTTGCAGTAGCCCTCTTGAATGACCGTGTCGCCAGCATTGACCCAGTTCATGATGGAGTCTATAGCAAAGCCACTAAGGGTGATATTGAATACATTCGAATTTTGAAATTCAAGGTAGGATATGTCTGTATTTATCGTTTGCACCTTTTTTCTGAAAGTGGCACTTATTTGTCAGAACTCATTATTTGCCATAAGCACAATATTATCACGACAAAACAGGATTTGATTCTTATTTTTCTAATCAAATCGATGATTGAATCAGTTTCAAATAATTCAACGCTGTTAACTCACAGTCGATTAGGAAAAAACTTAAAAATTGGAACAATTTCAATCAATACTTCCAATCAGATTCAATCAACATGTTATTACTAGGGCTGGGCAACGATTAATTTTTAATTAATCGCGATTAATCGCATTTTCATTGAGCAACGTTATTTGCAATCGTAGGTTCATAAAGTGTATAGGAAACCACTGTTGCAGCGTCTTTAAGAACAAACTGTCTGCTTAACAGTCACCGTTTTCACTTAGACGTCTTCCTTCATACTTCGCTCTCTTTGATTTTCTCACCTTTATTCTCAACTATTTTATTCATCAGTGATTTTAAAATATTGTGAACTGCAAAAAAAGGTTAATTGTAAGAAAAAGCTCGTGACGTCATAAGTTTTCGAGCCCAGATTCTCTTAGAGAAATATTATGCGATTAATTTTTAATCGCAATTAATTTTTTTAAATCGAGATTAATGGATTAACGCGTTAGTCGCGCGATTAATCGCGATTAAAGCGCAGCCCTAGTTATTACAGCTTCGAATTAGACCTATTGTATGCGATCTCACACAGACTTGCGATCAACTGAATTCTATCGAAACGTTCCCAGAGTGGATCGGGAGCTGGCAACTGACAGCAAGACTCAGAAAAGGCATTTGAAGTCCAACGATAAAATGAGTGTGCGTCTTTACATAACTGGGGAAATTTATCAAAATCATGCCTCATCCAGTTGAAATAATATTCTTTGAGTTGTTTTCCTCCAATTGGCGAACTGAAATCCGGCAGAAAATAACACGGACAAAAATCCTGTGAAACAAACTCAAGATGACATTTCATCAGGCACTTCAACCACAAATAACGATCCATTTGATGGAATTTGGATTCCATTTCTTTAAGACTCAATCCCAGTTGAGATGCTTTTTCAGACGTTGGCGTCAATGCTTCAATGCAATACAATAAACAATTCTTAAATGTGTATTTGCAATTGAAAGGCGATGTCTTAATCATCGTCTTCCCCATCATGTAAGCCTCCCTTGCATTGTCACAACTCTGCTTAATCATGTCACTCTCAGCTTTGGCAAATGAAATCCTAGCGCAAGATTCCGAAAATGGAACCCAAGGATATAGTTTCTGAGGACGATCAAAGACCAAATTGCAACCGAATATCTTTATTTCGTCGCTCACATTTGATATGGCTTCATCTGGCCACCAGCTATCGACTTGAATGCAAGGAACAATATCAATTGAAATATTATTGACAAAAGTGAAATTCGGAGGTATTATAATCTTAATTTTTGACACTTTCTTAATAGAATCAGAAATTATTTGTGTAGGCATATCCATATACCACTCGAAACTTTGCTGACTTTCAATATTAACCAGGGCGTTACGCAATGTTGTTGTAAATTGACAATTAAGTTTTTCAGTGTTCAATATTCCATCCTTCCCAAAGAAACTGTCAAAACCACTAAGTTTGCCTACTTCTGTTGGCTTTCGCTTTATACGAACAAATCCAGTGGGAAGTTCTGGCGACCGAGATACTTCGCAAAGTTCACTGATCTTTGCAAGAACAAAACAAAAATCGAATTCGGTTGGTTTGTTAAGTTTTGTGTTTTCATTAGAGCTTCCGACAAACTCAGGTCTAATTGCAAATCTCGGATCCAATCTTTCAAACTCTTTGGCAACTGCGTCCATCACATCTCTCACGCCTTTCGTGATTTGTTGAACTAAGGGATGACGAAATGCATATTCACCTTCTTCCCATAGTAATTTTGGAACAGTGTTAAGCAAAAATTCCCTATCGTCACATGTTCTAACTTGTGAATCAACATACTTAATCTCTATTTCCATTTGCCTATTATTCATTAGTCGCAGAAAACATGTTTCATCGTGTCGATTTTTAATTGAATAGGCTATATTTTTAGACTTCTGTGGTATTTCGTCTATCGCACTTTTCCCCTCTTTATCTTTAATTGACGCATCGGCTCCGTGAGATATAAGCGAGTCCTTTAAAATGATGCTTGCGTAGTGCAATGGAGTTCGTCCGTAAATGTCAGTTTCATTGACACTGCAACCGACTGTGATCAACTCTTTCACAATTTTATTCGCCAAATCGCTTAGGTAAATTCTCGCTTTTCCCCCTCCGAAATAATACGGTGCCCACATTATGGAAAAAGAAATTGCGACCAAATGCAAAGCTGTTCTTCCCTGCTGGTCTTTGCCTGACAGTATTCGGTCTTGAAATGCCTCAATTAAAGACAACAATCTCTTTTCAAATAAATCTACAGATAAATCTTTCTCCACTTCTTGACCTGCAGTAACCTGACACATGTTGGAAAGTAGTCGTTCCAAAGTTGACCTGCATCTAACATCCAGTTGAAAATCACTTGTTAACTGGGTTTCTGTCTGCCGGAAAACGTTTAAAACTGCTCCTTTCTTTATCAAAGCGTCTTTAATTGATGACGGAAGCTGTGGAATTAGTACTTCAGTTATATCCAATGGCGAAAATTTGTCAAAGCTTAAGGCATTCACATCTATATCTGGTCTACGCAACAACATTCCAACTATTTTCATTCTCTGCTCTTTCCATGCATTATTTCTCCAATATAAGTCCCATCGTTTATGGCGAATTTCTACGTCTTTTGCATCAAATAAAAACGTGAATATTTCCTTTCTTTTCTTCAATTCTGTAGAATTTCGTGGAAAATTATCAACGTCTAGAAAAGTATGACCGAATTTTGAACATACATAAGCAAGATTCAACCGTACGCTACCAGGGGCGTAGCCAGGAATTTGATTTGGGAGGATATAAATTGATTTGGGGGGTATAAATCTTAACTAGTCACATAAAGCCTTTTAACCTTCATAGACCCACCTTTTGCACCATTTTGTACCCACCGGGGGGTTATCATCATCATCATCATCAACAACAACATCATCATAATTGCTCTGTCAACTCATTAGTGAAAATAGCTAGTCGGAAAATATTTCTAAGTCTCTTTGTCCGATGCTAGCTTTCTTCATCCTGCAATTGTAAGTTGATTTTCTTTCAGATCTTCTTTCATGTTGTCTGTACAGTATAAATTTGTTGGCCTGCCTCCTTCTTTTACCTTCACCAGCCTAATTTCCTATTGCGTACTTTTTTGGTTACACCGACATGTTTACAGTGGCCATAGTTTACAGTGGTCATACTGAACAAACGTGTAGAGATATCTAAAAACAAATTACAGCGCTTTGTAGCCCAAGCATATTCAGGAAAAGACTTTAAAATGTTTGAGAAAAATCCAAGTGGATTTGAAACATCTGGGAAAAGATTGACCTGGGGTAAAAATACCCCCGGCTGGGAAAGATTGGCCTGGGGTAAAAAATACCCCTCGGTGGGTCTATAAAGGTTAAGGTAGACTGATTTGGGGTGGAGGGATATATACCAATATACCCCCGTCGCTACGCCTCTGTATGTTACGTCCGCAATAAAATATGTTCAAAAATAAAATACACGTTTCGTACGTAAAATACATTGTCGGTTATTCCATAAGTCGACACACTTTTAATGGCTCCCTATTTAACGTGCACAAGTAGTTGTCGTTACAATAATAATAATTAATTTGCGGTGACAGTTAACAGTAGTTAACAGTATCATTGTGCTTACTTAAGTTTTCAATACAACTATGGACAAATTGATAACACTAAGATAAATTTAATGTCTTAGTCCTCGTGTCAATGCTCCAACGATGCAAATAAGCAATGAGAAGCTGGTAGTTGCGGATGTAGGCCTAAATGAAAGCTTTGACTACTTGAAAGTCGAAAAAGAACCAACTGAGCGGTCAGTGCCAACCTTTAACTTTAGCATAAGAACCAGTGAGTGGCCCGAGCTCAGTGAGTGGCGTAGCGTGGGTTTTGGGGGCCCGGGGGCAGTTTTCATTTGGGGGCTCCTAAAAAAATTGTGTTACAAAAATTGTGACAAGCAAACCAAAAGCATCATCAACATAAATTAACATGTACTTTTTGCCTTCGAATTGGGCTGACAAGCAACAAAAAAGAGTCATCCACATCACTTGGGGCCCCTAGGTCGTGGAGCCCCTTTTTCTGGATTTTTTCCCCACGACGACCTTTTTGCGTTTTTTGACCCAAATCGGGGCCCCCATCTGGGGCCCGGGGACAATCACTAAAGTGCACCCACGTCACGCCACTGCCCGAGCTGAAGGTGGATAGCTGGTAATTAGCTGAATTCTACCGGTGACACAGAGGCTGTTTATGCAAACTACAATTATTAATGCACTATAGAAGTCGTGTACTATAGAAATCGTTATTGTCTTAGTATTTCAACATACGCAAATTTTATCCTACGCGTATAATAAGTATTTTTTTCAAAATAATTAAAATAAATATTATACGTACGGTCGAATCTTGTACACAAGGCATGATGAAGGGCAGTAAACCCAAGATGATCGGACACATTGACCGATGCTCCAGCATTTAGGAGCAATTCAACTACATGGGTTCGACCACCGCTTGCCTCGATCATTAAGGCCGTTCGACCATAGCAATCAACAGCGTCCAGATCCACCAAAGTTCTTGCCTCTTTTAATATTGTCTTCAAAACGGAAAATGTTATACCCCACGTGCGCAGTAACGGAGTCTCTCCTTCTTGGTTCTTTTTATTGACGTCAGCACCGTGGCGAGCGAGCAATGATATAATTTTTTCCTCTTCAGCAGAATACATCGCTGTATATCCGTACTCGCCCGAAGCGTTCACGTTGATTTTTCCAGATTTCAAAAGCCTTTCAATAAAACGCAGATTTTTATCTTCGACTTTGTTCCTATGATATAGGCCTACTAGTAGACTACTCATTTTATTTTCTGGACTCCAGATCATGTCACAGTCCAAAAGAAGATTCATAATTTCTTCAGAATGTTTTGTATCTCTTTCCATTGCTGTATAGATGGCGTCTCTCAAGAGTTCAAATTTTTTGTCAATTTTTGTTTCATATTTTTCGCGGTGATAATCCGAGCTCCACCTCCACGATTTCACAAAGACATATGAGGTTTTAAAAAACTCGTCAAGCAAGGATTTGACACTGTCTTCGTTTTCATCTTCAACTGCTGTTATTAATCTCTTTCTTAACAGTGCCTCGTCAAAATCTGAATCATTGCCTTGTCTCGCTTTCCATAAAGCTGTTTCATATGAATTATCTGAATCTTGCTGGCTGTTGCGGGCATACAAGATTTCCATTGATGCTGGGAATTTTTGATCTCTAAAATGCAAAATCAAGGTATTGTGTGACGAATTCGCACGGCATACCATTAGAATGTACAGTATTCGTCACGTAAGGTATTGCAGTAGTACTGTAGAATTTAGATGGGATAATATTAAGGAATAGCGTTCTCATATATGTAGAAATAGGCATATAATTACAGTATAATGCCCATAGTAAATCTCCTATACTTTCTGAGGATGTCAATTCCCAGTGGTCTATATTCCGTTTATCCTAACTGACTAAGCAAAAGAAGCAGTCGAATATAGGATTCATATCCGTCAACCGTGGCTCTCCTAGGAGGCCTTCCAGATCCTCAAACAGAAATCGGAACCCAGACTCAGAAATGATCACACTGAGAGAAGGAAGTTGCACAGAATATTCAAGGCTAAAGCTAAGGCAGACCGGGCCAAATACTTGTCACGTTTGGTCGTTTGCCAGAAGAGGTCAAAGAGAATCTCCTTCACAATGGCACACGATCACTTTTCAAGACTATACGAACACTCGCCGGAGGCCACCGTACATCACCATCATTTACAACGATCAAGAAACCAGATGGCGCTTCATGTAATTCTACTAAAGAGGTTTTGGAACGATGGAAGGAACATTTTCCAATGCTCTCAACTTCCCTCCAGGAACAATATCTAATGAACTAGACTCAGAAGCACTCACCGCTCAACCTGACATGGATACCAACGTTGACGAGACCTCCTTGGATGAAGTGATTTCTGCCATCAAGAAACTAAAAAGTGGACGTGCTGCAGGACCCGATGGTATTCCTTCTGAACTCCTGAAATCTGCTATAGAACCTGTCAGTTCTGCCCTCCACTCCATGCTTATCCAAGTATGGAGGACCGGTCATGTGCCTGCAGACTGGAAGGACGAATAATCATTATCCTATACAAAGGAAAAGGCTCAAGAACTGAATGCTGCTGCAATTATCTATTATAGTA
>FXXH010466265.1:0-11446 GCA_900184025.1 Amynthas corticis | reverse complement strand
TATTATTTTAACAAACTGAAAATGATCTCATCTGCCTAACAAATTAAATTACTTGTGTTGTAAATGAGTGATGCTGTTAAATTGATATGCTTTACACAATATGCATTTACACTTAAGTCTTGTACTCTATGTGTGAAAGGATGGAAGCATTTCATGTTTTTATGTAAGCAATTAACACAAACAGTTTTATATAATCTGACCTGCAGTTGGTGCATTTTTGCCTTTGATTTTCTGGATTGCTCTTTATTCTATTAGGACATAATTTTTAGCTTCATATCACACTCGATATTATTTGAGTTAATTCAACAATTAACCAGCAGCGTGTTGTGTGTTTCTTTTTCACAACTTGTATGTTGTTATTTTAATTGGATTAGTTAAAGAAGAACTGATTTGTCAAGAATGCAATATCATTCCACTGGCACTGAGTGATTGGCATTATATACTGTAGATTCTTTATTCCTTTGTTTTTGATGTCTATATTCCTTTGTAAGTGATGGTTGCATGGACCATGCTACTTGTGTGAAATTGATGATATGTTTATAAAAGAGCCATTTTTTCTTTGATATTGAATTAAGATTAGATTTTAGTTTTGATAATGTTATCATTAAAAGTGAATTTTATTGTATTTTTTTCAATTTAACTTCATTGCTGTTTAGTTATGTGCAGACAATGGAGTGTGTTCTTTTTTCAGTTTTTGCAATGCTATTAATTCCTCATGCTTTATGGTACTCTGAGCAGATCTGGATTTTCATATAATTTTAAAGTGTTTTATATAAAAGTATTGCCTAAGTGTTCATGTTTTAATTTCTTGTTGATTTCTTTTTCTTTTTATGGTTCCTATGTTATCATTTTATGAATGCAGCTGCAGACTATTCAATTCCAGTCACTGACGTGGTTGGTGTCATAAAACAAGATGTATTTGCCAAATTAATATAAAATACTTAACAACTTTGGTATTTACACTGTATACATTCCTGTTCTTTTCAAGTTTCTGTTACTGTGTGTGTGTATCTGAACTTTATATCTTTGTACACAGGTGTAGCTAGGGAGGGTGCAGGCCACATCAAGTGATACCAATTACAGCATCACAAGGTGGTTACACCAAAACTTTTGTGGTGTTTGCAAATTTAATAGACTAAGCAAATCCATTTATACATATGAGCTGGTGCAGGAGGACTAAAGGAGGTCCATGGCATAGTTTGGTGGAGTGACATCATGGCTTTACTGCACCGGGTGATGCCAACTCTAGTGACGCCTCTGTCTTTGTATATCTGTTCTTGGATGATCCTGGGTAGGCTCCCTGGTCCTATGCTTACTGGTACCGGGTATAGGTATGTTTTTTCCAGACCAGTTCTTCAATTTTGGCATGCACTAACTTTTTTGTACTTGGCACCTGTGAAAATAAATTTAAATGGTTGGGTATGAGTGAAGATGACTCTTGACCTGTTGTCTAACTTGACCTATTGCTTTTCTATTTTCTGTGTGATGACATGAAATTTATAATTGCATTATTTTCTACTTTTGTGGATTTGTTCCATAAACTTGATTTTCTGAAGAGAGCTGTTTGTTGTAATTTCATGCTTTAAAATGCAAATTTAAAATGCAATGACATATTGCCAGTCTCACTGATAGTACTACAGCAAATTCTAAATAGTTTATAATAATTAGAAGTGTGCTGATTACTAAATCTGAGTGCATACAGCACGGGGCTTTAGGGTTCATCCATATGGTATGTATGCAAAAAATGGCAAATTTTCGACCCCCTCCCCCTTTTAACATTGTGTACATAGGAAAATCTCCAAAATACGGCCCCCTATACCCCCTCAGTGCATACGTACTATATGGATGGGCCCTTATCTTAGCTTTGCTGAATTATATTATGCATGTTTATGTTATAATTTAAATGACCCTGTGTTTATGCATGATGGGTTAAGCAGTACAATTACTAAACTGATATTAAATTAATAATAAGAATAGTTTTAATAGTTTAACTATTTCAATTTTCCCTGTCAAATTCCATTCAATGTATCTTGTGTGTTTTGTTATTGTTCTGTAAGAGTTTGCTATGCATACCGTATTTTCGCGTATATAAGACGCGGGTTATACAATTTTTTACACAGTTAGAGTCCTTGGTGCGTCTTATATATGAGGCATCTTATCCATAATATTTTAACACAAATCATCAAAACCCACGTCTTATACTCGGGTGCGTCTTACACTCGGGTGCGTCTTATACCCGGGTGTGTCTTATACTCGGGTGCGTCTTATATTCGCAAAAATACGGTAATGGCAAAGCAAATAGAATTCAAACTACCTACTTGATCTGCATCGGAGCATTTTGCATTAGCTCTCATTATTTTACCGGAATCCTCGTATTTCTGACTGAAATTGCAGCACACTGTCATCGCTGTTTGAATCAAAAGATCGTCTGCTGATCATGTTATCACTCCCACACATGCACGCTGCATGCACGCATTTGTTCTGCAATTGATGATTGGTGCTTAATATTTCTATGTTTGAGTGAACTGTACAAGTACACAGATTATGTTTTAGAGACAATTTTTAATGATATCTTGATATTGATAAGACTCGGAGCTGGATCTGCGTTACTTAAATACATTTAATGCAGAGAATGTCATGAGTCTTTTTAATGTGTAACACACTAAGTCTTGCCAGAAATATTTATACTTATAATCATTTGTATTGTCACAATTGTCCGGTTATATATCATTTCGACAGTAGGTTAAATTGATTTGCCCTTTTTAAAACACAGGCAAGGAAGTACAAGACAGATCTGGGTTTCAAATGCATGTATTAGTTACAGTACCATATATAAGACTTACATACTCAATTGGATGTGCATTGGGTCAGAAGTGCGGTCAGAACTGATGGCGAATAACGTGGCAAGTAAGCTCCACTGTTAGTGCTACTTTCAAATGATGTAATAAGTCACTGCAAGGTTCTTTTGCATCTGTTTGCCTTTTGTTTGTTTCATTATGTACAATAATCAGACTTCATCGCAGCTTCAGCTTTGTTAGAGCAGTGTTGAAATGAGTGAGCATGATTTCCAGCAAAGGTATTGAGTCATTTCGTACGTATAGATGGTAAGCAATGTAGGAGGAGATGGCAAAAAATGAACCACCACCAATCGCCTTCACTGTCTTATCAATGACCTACAATGCATTCCTTACAAATTTTACCAGTGACTTTGACACAGGAATTGAAGTCAGGTAATGACTCTGGTTACTAAACGTCCTAAAGAGCTAGGCTTCATATTAAACTGTCAGAAATGCGAGATAGCTAGCAAAGACCCGTTCCCGTCACCAATGGCGTTCTTTAACCTTTTTCCAAGCATTACCCACAGGAAGCCGCCACCCTGCTGGGAGCACCCCTTTCTACCACGGGGGAGGCTTTCGAGACCCTGATGTCACGGCGCATGACCGAACTGCACTCCGCTCTGAGTCGCTTACCATTGATACACACAGGACGCCCTAATCCTTGACTGTCGCTAACCACATACAGTTGTTACACATATTGCGTTGTACTCCTTGCACAGTCCACCCGTTACTGGAAAGTTTTGACGACACAGTGATTTGGGAGCATTGCTAGGCGACAAAAATGTTTGATATTGCCCGTAGGCCTACGAGTTTTAAAATCAATGTTATAATCTTGGAGCTTATCGGGTTTAGTGGAGGCAGTTGCTAATCCTAATACTAACCCTAACCCTAATACTAACCCTAATCCTAACCCTAACCCTAACCTTAGCAACTGCCTCCACTAAACCCGATAAGGTTCATAATCTTAAACGATGTTCTTACTTTATCTTGCCATTTTCGTATTGCAGTTGCGTCATGATAGCGGGTTCTTGTGAAGGAAACCTACATCGTATACGAAACAACAATGCACTATACAGTACGACGGCAGGGACCTATGGCGCTAAAGCAAAAGGTTGCATTAACTGCCTAATAAGACTAAGTATTCGAAAAATTATTTATTAAATAAAACCCCAAGGAAAGGAATACCATAGGTAAAATGGCCATTGCCCCCCCCCAACCATAGGTAAAATGGTCGTTGCCCCCAAGATAAGAGATGAAAGCGTAAGTGTTAGGTGTCTTAGAGTTGTTGCAGTAGTAGGCCTATGCATATTATTCTCTGCTGCTGCTGCTGCATTGAAAAAAGGCTGACAAGCAAAACAGGTCATCGCCACTTTTTGAGAGTTGTACAAATTTTTTTCTCGCCCCCAAGAAAAAGGTGAAATGACGCCCACTGGTCTTACCTAGCATCGCTCGACCTTTATACTTAATTTTTTGCCGATTCAGAAATAAGCCACACTGCATCAAGGGACTATACGGCTCATCTTTTTCGTAGGCTTAGGACTTATGCAAATTGTGAATTCTCTGAAGACACATGGAGCCTATAGTTCTATTTGCGTCAGATTGCGTGCTGGTCGGGGTGGCAACGCAGGACCCATAGGCAATTTAAAACCTTAAAACACAAACGCAGTCAGGATTTTTACGCATTACCCATGGGTTGGCCTAATGCCTAAAATTTATGTTTTTAGAGGGGTAGGAGGGCGGGAGAAGAGGGACACTTTCCCCATGAACGTGAATGGCCCCACGACTGTTTCTGTGCTAAATACTAATGCAAAATAAATTAAATAATGCACATTTAAATGCTTTCGTGGACGAAGATCGCGAAGATTGATAATCGAGGAGTCGTTATTCCAGTGTTTTATCCAGACCCCGTGCCTTTGGAGGGGAAATTGACTTGGCTGGAGGGGAAGAGACACAGTTCAATGCATGGGCGCCCGCACATAGGGGCAAGAGGGGGCACTTGCCCCCCCTGGAAAATGCAAATGCCAATATTTTCACAGTGAAATTTGAAAACCGTGTTAAAATATTAAACGTGACCATTGTGTATTGACCGTAACCATTCTGTTTTGCCCTCCCCTGGTTCAATGCAAAAATTTATGTCGGTGCTGAAATTATAGGGAGGAATTTTGAGATTGGGGGGGGAGGGAATTCTCCCCCTAACAGGCCTGGATAAAACACTACGTTATTCTACCAAACGCAAATATACGTACCATCGTGTACAGAGGTATCCACACGTTCGGCAGCAACCAGTACAAGAAATTATCCAGTTTTTTGCGCAAAAGAAACGAACGAGATGTAACTCCAGATCGCATCTGAACCAAATACACAGCAACACACGTTCAAAGATGAGAGTGACAGAGAACGAAGGATTAAAAACTCGATCCTGCTCTAGGTGGAGTGCTATGTATGGATATTTGTACACCCCTAACACCCTCCCCAACACCCCAATTTGAAAGAAACACCCCCCCCCAAATGAGACCTGATGGATTTTGCTGCTCGTCAGGATTTTCTTAAGAATTGAACCCCAGAATACATGAACACCCCTCCCCCCAATCGGTAATCCTAGAAATAACCCTGGTGCTATGTCCGGCTAAAATAAACTGAATCATCGACTGCACATTCCATCATCCAGGTCCAGTAGATCTTGACTTATTTAGGCAGTACACATAGGTTTGTTGCATGGAAACTGCACGGGAGCTATAGGCTATCGGTCGTTAACATCAGGGTTCATCCATATAGTACGTACGCAAAATACGGCAAATTTTCGACCCCTCCCCCCTTTAACATTGCGTACATAGGAAAAATATCCAAAATTTGACCCCCCCCCTCCGTGCGTACGTACTAAATGGATGGCCCCTCACTTAATATAGGCCAATCTTATTCCTATAGACTGGTAGGATTTTATCATCTGATGTGCACTTACCTCTACGTAATTGAACATCGAAAGATCGATGATTGAGTGTGTGTCTATCGAACGGTATTTCGTAAATTCCGGCAATACCTTGGCTGTGGCAGAAATAATTTCATTTTTAATAATGATCCAGTTTAATACAAATCAAGTCCATGCAAAATTCCAGTACTAAATAATACCGTAGACCTGTTAGTCTGTTCCTGTAGACCTACTATATACAATTTATCGTGACACGAAATCACCAGACAGCTCTAAGAACCACTTTAAATGGACCAAAACCAGAAATACTTGGACATGCATGCATAATCATTCAGTGGACACGGCTGCGGAGGGATCTAGACAATTGGCGCAGGGTTGCGTCAGTGAGATCATGAGCCTTAAGGTAAGTACATATCAAAGATATCAGCTAATAGGCCCATGTGCCAGGGACTGTACTTTTATTGCTCGTTGCTCAGCAGCATCTCACGAAAAAGTGGTCGAGATACGGCGTAACAGATCGAAAGTGTGTCAGTAAATTAAGCAGAATTTTGTCAGAAAACGCTGGGATTCTACTAAATTAGGCCTCGACGAAGTCTACATCCGATCAAAATGGACTTAGGCCTAAGTGCAGACTTCAGCGGTCTACTTTTCCCTTTAAATGCATAAACGTCGTCGCTCGCTTTCTTCTCACTGCCCTTCGGATCATTGCCTGGCTGATCATTCACCTTTAGGCCTACTATAGCTATATTAAGAAAGGCTAAGCGCTAAGCGCTATATAAATTCACCAAATTTTGCTTACTTACTTACTGCTCATCAATCAGTCTTTCGATCATTTATAACAAATTACGGCGACCATTTTATTCTTCACAGAGTCAATGCAAAGTTAGGTTTATTAAGTTATTAGCTTGTTGCAAAATTTGCAGAAGCAGTTACTCAAACTATGGCAAAAGTACCACAGTGACTATTGCATTCCATTCTTTTCATGCTTTTATTTAAAAGATGAATGAAATTCTGGTCTAAATGTCGGGCCTACCAAAATCATTGTAGAAACGAGTCATCAAGTCGTCGAAAACTAAAAGATCCTCGAAACCCTAAAAAGAGAAACATTCACACTTCTTCAATCTTCCATCTATTCGCCTATTTACTTATTAATCTAGTTGTCTGTCTCTGCTGCGGTCTTGTCCGTTGACGGATCTACAGGAGGGGCAGCGGACATACGGACAGTGTTGGAGTTGTGAAATTTGAGCTGGGGGTTGAGAGTTTCATTAGGGCTCATCCATAAAATACGTACGCAAAAAGGCATATTTTCAAAGTTAGCTGGGGGTCTGACCCCCAGCTAACTTTGAAAATATCCCCCGGCAACTTCAACACTGCATATGGGGACACCGTACCACAAATTTGATAGATACAGACAGTGCTTAGGCTATATTCACGATTATCCTCATGACCTCATCAAACTTCAATAAGTTAGTAGGCCTACTCGTGGTGGATGCATGACCCAATGATCCCCGTTGTGCAAACCCTATTAAATGTTTCTGTATCAGTCAGTTAAGCAGTTAAAGCAAGACGCAACGATGCGTTCGAGACGGTTGCGTCTTACGCAGTTGAGTCCCTGGCCGTAGAACGGGACCATGGCATGAGCCGCGTCGCCCAGGATGACCGCTCTATCGTCCAGATGATACGGAAGACACTGGAACAACAGCAACAAGGAGATAACAAACAATCCGACGACGAAGAACGGCTAGGCCCTAAGCCCTATTAATAACTGCTTAGGTTCAAAGATAAAGCAAAACAGCGTCGCAGTGGCGTAGCCAGGATTGTCTGAAGGGGTGGGGGTTTTTAAAAAAAAATTCGGAAAAAATCTTGACGATAAAAAAGGATTTTCTGAAGGTTAAAGAGGGGTTTATGTAATTTTCGAAAAACTCGACAAACTGCACAAGCAAAAAAGATCGTCACATGGCCTGCAAAACAGATTTACGCCCTAAATTCCCTTAATTGCGTAATTAATGACTTACTATTAACCTTATTTTCATAATTCGCGTTAAAAATGTTTGGTTACCCAGCCAAGGGGGGGGGTAACCCCCAAACTCCCTTTAAATACGCCACTACAGCGTCGTGAGTAGACTAACGACAGATCCATAATTATTCAAGTACAGTGTAAGTAAGTAGGTAAAACTTCGTGAATTTATATAGCGCTTTCGGAGTAGTTCTGATGCTGTAGTAGCTTCCTATTCTAAAGCCGGCCATGGCCATGGGCGTCCGCATAAATTTTTCCAGGGGGTGCAAAACAGGGTCCTGTGACGATAGAAATGAAAAAATTCCAGGGGTGCAAAACAGGGTTATGTGAGGACAGAAACAAATAATTTTACTTTTTTCACAGCTTCACAATTTTTCCAGGGGTGCAATTATACCCCTTGCACCCCCTCCGGACGCCCATGACCTGGTCATGGCTGTCGCGGAATGCAGTTAAATCGAGTTAATAAGGGGGGGATTGGGTAAGAGTGCAAAATTCTTTTGAAGAAGAATGTGTTGCATTCTGAGAGTACCTAAAATATTTGTGAAATCCTTTGTGTAAAAATGTCTTCGAGATTTACAGAAATATAGACTAGTGTTTAGGAAACTAGGAATACAGAGCGTTTCATGAAAGTCTCACAACGAAGCGTTGGCTTTTAAATAAATAAGTTAAGTTTATTTATAATTTATTATTAATTGTTCCAAGCTTGCTGTCGTTGTTACCTTGATGGAAATTAAGGGAAGCGGTTTCAGACTCGTAAACGCCTCGACAAGGGGTCCTCTGAAAAAGGCAAACTTTCATCAAAGAGACAATTGGATTTAGCCTATGGCATTTCTCCATCGATAGTCTACAACTCTACATTGTAATAGACGCTATAATATTAATTTTAGACTTAGACCAGTTGCTAGAAGTCAAGATGGTTCGACAGAGCTTTTACGCTAGCAAGGCCAATGACGTATCGCCAACACTAATTCCAAATAATATCAGAATTAAATGAATTTATTAAAAGCAAAACACACCTAACGAATATCTGTTGGAAACAGCAACAGTTCTTTGCCTTTCACTTTTCATTCAATTTCCCTTTTCATTTCATACTTATCACTCTCCTATTGCCCCTCGTTCTCGTCCTCCGTCAATCCTCTCCTTTTCCTCTCCTTCCCGTCCTTCTCTTTCGTCCATTTCTTCTGGTGAATAATTTAGCATCTCTTCTCTCCTCCTCTCAAGCCATTGAAGCCTTCTTTTGTACTCGTTCTCATGTGTCTTATTTTTCAAGCGAATGTTTGGCTTTACAATCTTTGCCAATTGCTACAGTATCGCCTGTGCTGAATTTTCCGAACTACAGTATCGTAGCCACGATGATGGCACAGGGTGCCCCCCCCCCATTTCGGGCCTAAAATAACTGTGAGATTCGTGCAAAACCGATGAGAAAAGTTTATCGGGAGGGGATATAGGCCTAACGAATGCCGACAAGTTGTCAATTTGGTCTAAATGGCGCAAACTTGGATGAAAAAGTGGGGGCCAAAGCCTTATACCTGCCCTTTCCCTATGTCAGCCGACTCAG
Organism: Amynthas corticis; assembly: GCA_900184025.1. Lineage (NCBI taxonomy): Eukaryota > Metazoa > Annelida > Clitellata > Crassiclitellata > Megascolecidae > Amynthas > Amynthas corticis. Next base: position 2,108 of record FXXH010466265.1, on the reverse strand, counting down.
TCTCTCAAAAGTGGGGGCTCCATTCTTGAGGCCTACGCTTATGGTTAGTCTGCAGTCATTGTGAAATTCTTTAGCCACCGGGGTTCCATTCCGGACCCCGATGAAGGAGCTCACAGGAACCCTTCCAACCCATAGTCGATCAGACTAAGTTGACATATATAGGCCTGAGTAGGGGTTCCCCTATTCTGAAATTTTGACCTCGCCACTGATTTCACTTATGAGGCTTGGCCATGATTACGGCATTCGGCCCGAATTTCGTGACAGTCGAACCCATTAAGAACCATCGCAACTTCTATATAACTATTAGCAGGTCTGAGGAGAGGAGGGTGCAGCCGGAACAATGTCCCGGGACCCATGGAGCTTAAAGGGGCCCATGCAAAGAGAAAAATTTAAAAAAATCATTGAAGGCAACCTATAAAAAAATAAAAACCGGACGAGTAAAAAAGTCAGCTATTTTTTGACCGAGAAATAGCTGACGACCTTTTTTGCTCGTCCGCTTTTTCCCTCATGATGATCAGTAAATCGGAAAATTTTATGTTACAATTTTCAGTTAGTGTTAGGATTGAACTTATTTTAAGGGCCCACACACCTTCCATGTACCGGGGCCCGAACTTTCTCTCGGCGGCCCTGACTATTAGTGGACTAAGAGAAACGATGTGTTTATCTCGGCCGACGTACTCGCCAATCAATTCCAAGGCGTCGCAGAAGTAAGTCTTGAAGAAGGCGACGATTTTCTGCTTGGTGTTCAGGCTCTCGAAGGTTTCAAAGCTCAGGAAAAGCGTTAAGACGAAGCTGTTGTCTTTGACGTTCGGAAGGGCGATCAACATGAACGTATGTCTCGGCCAGATGTGAAGAAAGTTGGTCTCCATCGCAAACTGAAAATCATGCAGACTCGGGTAACACTTAAGGACACAAACTCCATGCAGGGACTGTGATGAGACAGCGTTAGACTGTCGTCTGGGCACGAAATCAGTGCAATTCAATGTCAACATATTTTTAGTTGCTGTGCAATTTTATGTGTGGATTATGCTGTATGGCTACAGCTTCAGATATAACTATTTCAACGGTAGATTAAGCGCATAGGAATAAGCTGTCTCTACGGTACCTGCTCTCGTAAGCGCTATAGAAATTCACGATCTTTTGCTTACTTACCTACTTGCGCAAGTTTATTATCTGTTAACATCGTAGACAATGCTGGCAGCAAGGTTCGCAGTGTAGCCTACATACTGTAAGAGGAATAAAGTTCGGAGTTCAGTTGAAACAATAGTTGGCAATAACATGATTTAAAATAGGGCGTGCTGCTGACTTTGTTCCGTACTTTACCTGACCATCGGCAGTGGGTGGAATTCGTAGTTCGATGTATCCTTCTGCAATGTATTCCTGGCTGTAGTTCATCCGCGTGTTCTTCATAATCAGCGCTCGAACGGCGGAGAAGGCGCCGTCGCAGCCGATTATCAAATCGGACTTTCTTGCTACTTCCTCCTCTTTTCCTTCAGATCTGTTTAACCGAAATGCAATTAACAGTCGTAATAAAATTAGTGCTACCAAGACACATGGTGTATAATGTATATAGGCCTATAGGCCTACAGCCCTACACAGTACACACATATGTAAAATCCATGAAACTAGGGCCTACCTAAATGTCAGTAATCGTTTAAATCTTCAAATGCGTGAGATCTTGTCGCTTCCTAGGCAGATTCTTTGAAAATTTATTTGTCACTTAGTGTCGCCCTACGACCTATGCGATCGTCAAAACATTATTTTCTGTCCTTCGAGTTTTGACAAGAAAAAGGCCTTCCGCCTTGCTAGTTGAATCGCAACAGCACCATCTTCCATTGAAACTTCCGTGGCGTTACTGTTGAAAACTCTACTCACGCCATCCAAACTGATTCAAAGGTTATCTGGGAAAGTTAGGTTACTGAACGAAGAGAGTTAGGCCTACTATAGTGATTTTCACACAGGCTAACCATCTTTCATAGACCTCCTAGACCACTTTAAATCATATTATTATAATTATTACTACTACTGCTACTGCTACTACTACTCGGCCTACTACTACTACTACTACTACTACTACTACTACTACTACTACTACTACTATTATTATT
>FXXH010466019.1:0-18509 GCA_900184025.1 Amynthas corticis | reverse complement strand
CCTACTTTTTTGATTATTTATAAAAAAGCAAATTGTTGACGTCAACTTTCTCTTGACCCCCGTCCCCCCTGTCAACAACTGTCAAACTTTTTCAGACCCCCTCCCCCCTATTTTTGTTGACGTAATTAATGGACAGCCCCAATGATGAACTGATTGAACACATCGCTGAAATGGGCAACCTGTATGCCATGCATAACTCAAAAAGCTCACTGGATGAGTGTGACCAATATTAACAAATACGATCTACCCTCCTTTAATATTTTGAATTTAGCGAATATTTACGCATATTCGCTATAAAAAATATTGTATTTCTTAAATATTTAGGCTGAAATACCGGTAGATATATTTTATGGAAATTATTTAAATGAATTTTTAACTCAGTTTTTAAAAGGTAGGCTTAGGGCCTACATTATTTTATTAGACCTAGTTCACAATTACGATTAAAAATTCGGTTTTAATTCTTCAATGAATCACATCAACATAGAATTAGTAAATAACCCAAAAAGATTGTATTCACTAAACCAAAATAGAAACTAAACATATAAGTGAAATGAAAACATTTATAATGAAATTCCATTAAAATTCTAATTTTTGCTGATTCGACAGATGGCGTCAGTGTCAATCACCATTTTCATAGAGCCAGAGACCAGTTTGGCGTTGACTTGAGCATTTTTTGACTCATTTATTTTTCAACTCAACATAATATACGAAACATGCAAGCTCGGACTTAACACCTATACTAAACAAAAATACAGTGAGTAGCATTGAATAAACATTGGGAAGCAAATCAAGGATATTGACTATACATTACATTGTTCACAAGTCAGATTTGCAAAGGTAAATTCATATTTAAATTCGTAAAATTAAGCCAATACAAATAATCAATACCCACATGTTTAAAATATATGGTGTTAGTATATAATAGTTAGCTAATCAAAAAGTATGTGTACTAAGCTAAACATTCCGAAATGCTGCGAAGCATTTTATGACTTAGGCCTAACATAAAAGACAGTGGGCTTGAACGAAAGTTTCTAGATAAATCTATCGAGGGGTGAAGCTCGCTGAACGTAACCCACTGTGTTCGGACAAAGGTGCCAGAGGGGCGAGCTTCCAGACAGGATTTGCAGCGCCTATTCATTATGAGTAGGCTAAGTCTAATTATAGGACTTACAATTGAACCTTGGTAACTAGTTGGAGACTGCTTAATAAGAGACATTTGATTGGTCAATATTTGAAAGTCAATGCTTGGAATGACACTGCAAAATTGGGCAAGCAAAATATAAACGACAGCGAATATTGTGCTGAAAGGCGTATGTGACAGTCGTCATTGAAATAACGCAACGACTAGACAACGGTAGTCAATACCATGACCATGCACAGACAGTATTATTAGTCCACAGTTTTAATCAATGAAACTAGTTATACATTAAATGGAACAAACTGCCATTATAATGAGAACTTTTATGAAGTCATTCAGATTGAAAACGGCCCAAATGTTTTGATTAGATAATGTCTAATCACGGCGAAACGGCGAATTGCGACAACGGCGCGAATAAGTTGGCACCCTAAGCGAGTGTCGTTTTTTTATTCCCTTTTTAATATTTTAACAAGAGATGTCAAATCATATGCACACAGCTTTTGATGAACTAGATTAGCAAGAGTTTTCCACATACATAGCGGGTATTAGCGAACTGTAATATTTTATAGGCCCTAAAACTCGCTAGTTTGCCAATTTTTCTTCATATCTTCATTTCTCTCATATCCCGCCTGTCTCCAAATTTGACAATGTTGTCTCTTAGCCAGATAATTGAATAGCTTTGACTAATGAGCGAGTTAAGGAATTAAAATGGATGATCAAATCTGCTACAAACTCTCTGTGGACCTCCACAGTGCTTAATCTGGCATTGCATAAACTGGATCACTGCTGGCCATAAGAGCATTCAATCGGGTGACTATGAATTTATGTAGGGGACTATCTAAAAAAAGCTTAAAATTTATGGATTTCAAATACTCTGACGACGCTGCTAAAGGATTTGCGAATGCATAGTCCCATGGCCAGATCGTGAGAAAATCTCGTCGTTGCGCAAGAAATCTTACCATCTGGCATTCAGGATTGGGCGCTGGGCCTTGGTGTGGAATGCCTCATTTTTTTTCCAGTTTTTACCCGGTCATAGACCAGGTCTCGCTGTCATAAAGAAGAACTGGGTTAACCTGAGATGCATTTTGTACATCCGGAATTTGGTTTTAAAACTTAGATTCTGTTGCCTCCAAATTCTGTCAAATTGATCCACGGCAGATGAGGAAATACCCATGCAGCTCATCATGAGAGTTAGCAATACCGTACTTATTCGAATCACGGTAACAAAATAAAAGAACCCCTTCTTTAGCTTCGGAACCAATGGAGAACGCTAACGCCTTAGCATGACCGCAAACCAAGAGCCAAGATTCTGGGTTTTCGTTTTAGTCCACAAGATGTGAAGTCCGAAATGAGATGCCTCAGTTTGCATTCGCAAGAGGCTATCTTGAAATTCTCTTGACTTACGTTTATAAGAGCAACATGATCAGTGTAGTTAAGGTCGGTGAATTTGCAGTCACCCTTGTTGAATAACTTGATCTACAGTAGATTCTAGTTCATGATGGAATCCATAGCACAACAACTGAGGGCGTTATTGACTAAATTCGAAATTTGAAATTCAAGGTATAGGATATCTATATTTATCGCTTACACCGCTTTTGTAAAAGTGCAACTTAGGCCTCTGTCGGAACTTATTCTTTGTGATAAGCGCAATTTTATTTCAGCATAAAAACAAATATGTTTTTTAGTTCTATATTAGCAATAAAATCGACGATTGAATCAATTTCAATTAACAGGCAACAACTGTGTTTGCTCATAGTCGCTCATAAATTAACACTGCAAAAATTGGAAAGATTTCACGCAATACTTAAAATTAGATTCAATCACATGACATTACAGTTTCAAATTACTGTACTTGTATGCGAAATACAAGGTAGAATATCTATATTTGTAGAAGTGCAACTTATTTGTCAGATCGTATTCTTTGCGATAAATATAATTTTATTTCGGAATGAAACGGGAATGTTTATTTTTATTCTATTCCTAATAGAAATAAAATCGACTACTGAATAAATTTAAATAAGTCAACTGTGTTTAATCAGAGTCGCTCAGTATTTAGCATTGCAAAAATTGAAAAAAATCACGCCTTACTTGCACTCAGATTCAATCATGTGTTATTAAAGTATCAAATTATGGTACGCGATCTCACATAGACTTGCGATCAACTGGTTTCGATCGAAACGTTCCCAGAGTGGATCGGGAGCTGGCAAATGGTAGCAAGTCTCAGAACTGGCACCTGAAGTGCAGCGATAAAGCGCGTAACCCTTTCTACATAACTCTGGAAAGTCAGATCTTCCATCCCTCATCCAATTCATTGACAATATTTTTAAATGCTTAATTCCAATACTTAACTTTCCAGCTGGAAAACTGAAATTCGGCTGAAAGTAACACGGACAGAAATCCTGGCAAACAAACTCAAGATGACACTTCATCAAGCACTTCAACCACAGATAACGGTCCATTTGACTGAATTTGGATTTCATTTCTTCAAGACATAATCCCAGTTGAGATGCTTTCTCAGAAGTTGGCGTTAATGCCTCAATGCAGTACAACAGGCAATTTCTCAGAGCGTATTTTGATGCCTCAAAAAATTCCGAATCTGATTTCTCAAGCATTGTCTTACCAATCATGTAAGCTTCCTTTGCATTCTCAAAACTCTTCTTAATCATGTCGCTTTCAACTTTGGCAAATGAAATCCTAGCGCAAGATTCCGAATATGGAACCCAAGGATAGAGTACATGAGGACGATCAAAGACCAAATTACAACCGAAGGTCTTTATTTCATTGCTCACATTGGATATGGCTTCAAACGGCCACCAGCCATCAAGATGAATGCAAGGAACAATATCGATTGAAATAATACCGACTGAAGTGGAATTCAGAGGTTTCATCATCACAATGTTTGACGCTTTATTTAGGCCTATAAAATCATAATTTTCTGGGTTCGTCAATTCCAAGTTACAGTCTAAACTTTGTTTACTTTCAATATTAACCATGGCGTTACTTAATATGGTTGTAAATTGCCAATTAAGTTTATCAGTGTTCAGAATTTCATCTTTGCCAAAATAACTGTCGAAATTATTTGTTTCTTCAACTTTTATAGGCTTTCGCTTTATACGCACAAAACCAGTGGGAAGTTCTGGAGACAGAGAAACTTCGCAAAGTTCACTGATCTTCGTAAGAACAAAACAAAAATCGAATTCATCTGGTTTTTCAATTTTTGTTCCTTCATTAGAGCTTCCGACAAACTCAGGTTTAATTTCAAACCTCGGATCCAGTCTTTCAATCTCTTTGGCAATGACGTCCATCAAATACATCACCTCTTTAGTAATTTGCTTAACTAAAGGATGACGAACTGCATATTCACCCTTTTCCCATAGTAATCCTGGAACAGATTTGAGCCAAATTTCTCTAGCGTCAGATGCCCTAATTTGGGAATCAATACACTTAACCTTTATTTCCATTTGCTTATTATTTATTGGTCGGAGAAAATATGTTTCATCAATTCGCTCTATAACTGCCTCGATTATATCAGCGGTTTCAGTTGTTGACCGCTGTGGTATTTCGTGTATCGCACTATTTTCGTCTTTATCTTTTATTGACCCATCGGCTCCGTGAGATATAAGCGAGTCCTTTAAAACGAAGTTTGCGTAATGCAATGGAGTGCGTCCGTAAATGTCAGTTTCATTGACACTGCAACCGATTTTGATCAACTTTTTCACAATTGTATTCGCCAAATCTATTTCGGAATCATCTCCAAATCTCCCCTCAGACACTGACCGCATTATAGAAAAAGAAATGGTGACCAAATGCAGAGCTGTTCTTCCCTGCCGGTCTTTACCTGACACTATTTGGTCTTTAAATCTAGAAATTAAAGTCATCAATCTCTTTTTAAATAGATCTTCTGGTAAATCTTCCCTACGCTCAAGGAGTCCTTGCAAAGCAAACCGACATCTTACATCCAGTCTAAAATCACTTGCTGACTGGGTTTCTGTCTCTCGGAAAACGTTCAGAATCGCTCCATTTTCTTTCAAAGCGTTTTTGATTATCGATGTCGGCGTTTCTCGAATCCATCCTTCAGCCATATCCAATGGCGAACATTTTTCAAAGCTTAGGGCATTCACATCTATGTCTGGTCTTTTCAACAACATTTCAACTATTTTCATTCTCTCCGCATTCCATTCTTTATTTGTCCTATACCAGTCGTATCGTTTATGGCGACCTTCTACACCGCGTGTGTCGAATAAAATTGTGAATATTTCTTTTCTTTTCTTCAATTCTTCAGAATTTCGTGGAAAATGACAACAGTCTAGAAATGTGTAACCAAATGTGTACGTATACAGTATAAGCAAGATTCTACTGGAAGTTAAGCTCCACGATAATATACCCGTATAAAACGTAGACCCTAAGTTTATTCTATGTCCAAAATAAATAAAAAACGTATCGTACGCAAAAGTACATTAGCAATGACTCCATAGTCCGACATACTTCTATGGTTCCCAATTCAACGTGAACAAGAAGTTGTCGTTACAATAATAATAATAATTTGCAGTGGCAGTTAACGGGCTATTATTTTACAGGCGAATCGTAAATGTGAAAGTATAGGCATAACATTCTGTAAGTTTCGCTCCTAGAGTATGTAATTTAACTTCTATATTATCTCTATTATTCCATAGATTTATTAATATTCACTAGATGCCGCCTATCTATGGCAATGTCGGCCGAAAGTTGTAGCCAAATATCCAACGTTTTGGTACCATGTTGTCATGGTTACCAATTGTCTATATATCTACAGCGTACGTATTTCATTGAAGCCCACTCAATGCAAAATGGTGGACATCTTGCTTCACTTTCTGATACCATAGAGTCTGTCTTGTGATCTTATAAGTCTATGATTATCTCATTGCCATTGCGTTATGAAATTTCTCTTAAAATTTTCTAGCGCAATGGTTTAATAAATATATAAAAATTGGATCATATAGGGCCTACTGTAGGAGTGAAGCTTAAAGAATGTTAGGCCTATATTATTGCATTTTAGTGCAATCTGAGTAGTTAGCCCATTAAATATTATAAAGCCCAGCCAAGTGAGTGGTCTCTGATATTTTCATAATGGAGAAGTATTGTACAAATAAATCTTACTTATAAAAGCATCATTGTGTCTACTTTTCACGACAACTAATCACAAATTGATTAAGCTTACACTAAAAGAAATTTAATGCCTTGGACCCTTGATCCTTGTGTCAATGCTCCAACGATGCAGACAAGCGATGAATGCTATGAAGATCTGACAGTAAAGAGGATGTAAATGAAAGCTTAAGGCAACTTGATAGTCGGTAAGAACCAAACCCAGGTCATAGAGCGGTCAGGGATAACCTTTAACTTTAACATCAGAACCAGAGGGTAGCCAGAGCTACGGGTGGGTAGCTGGTAATTAGTGGTTGCTGCATTCTGCGGTGACACCGAGATGAATAGTCCGGAGATGAATAGTCCGCAACGAATAATCTGGAGATGAGCAGTCCTGAGATGAAAAGTCCTAGATTCCTGTCTGTCAACACTGAAGGTGACCGAACCATTTCGTAGAAGCAAATTGACAGATGCTTTTTTAAAGATTTGACCTGTTTACCAATGACCCGAGACTCTGATCCAGTTGCACTATTCAAAAGTTTCTCAGCTTCCTTTGTATAATTCCATCAGTCCAGCTGATAAAAAAATAATTTAAAACGTTAAAATAAAATAAAATAAAGAAATTGAAATAAAAAAATTAACGTGCGCAAATTTTACCCTTTGCATATAGGCTAATACGCATTTTTTTCAACGGAATTAAAATAAATATTATACGTACGGTCGAATCTTGTACATAGGACATGATGGAGGGCAGTAAACCCAATATGATCGGACAAATTGACCGATGCTCCAGCATTTAGGAGCAATTCAACTACATCCGGTCGAACTTCGCTTGCCGCATTCATTAATGCCGTTTGGCCATTACTATCAACAGCGTCCAGATCTACCAAAGTGTTTGTCTCTTTCAGTATTGTCGGCAAAACTGAAACCCTTTCATTCCCCATAAGCATTAGCGGAGTCTTTCCTTCGTTTTCCTTTTCATTGACGTGAGCACCATAATGAAAGAGCAACGATATTAACTTTTCATCTTGAGCATAGTGCAGCGGTGTTCTTCCGTCTACGTTTCTAGCGTTCACATTGATTTTTCCAGATTTCAAAAGCACTTCAATCAAACGCAGATCCTTATCTTTGACTTTCTGTCCATACCATACTAGCCGATGAAGTAGAGGCATGTTCATTTTAGTTTCTAGACTCCAAATAATGTCACTGTCCAAAAGAAGTTTCATAATTTCTTCAGAATATTTTGTATCTTTTTCCATTGCTTTGTACACGGCGTCCCTCCATATTTCAAATTTTCTTTCGTATTTTTTGGGGTGTGAGTGCCAGTTCCACGATCTCACAAAGACATCTGATGTTTTAAAAGACTCATAAAGCAAGGATTCGACAATGCTTTCGTTTTCATCTTCAATTGCTGATATTAATTTCGTTATTAGCTGGGCCGCAGTATTTTCTGAATCTATTTCATAAGAATTATCTGAATCTTGCTGACTGTTGCAGGCACACGAGTTTCCCATTGGTGCTCGGAGTATTTGGTCTCTAAAATGCAAAATCATGGTTTTGCAATGCGCTTACGCAAAAACGTTCACCTACAAATTAAGGAGTCTATTAGTCGGAAATGCATTTTTTGTCTGAATCACATTGACTGTTTTCTTTTTTTGAATCCAATCCACTTTCTTCGCTATCGCTTGGATTTTTAATTGAGAATATTCTTTAGTAATGCTAAAACTTATTTTTGCTGCCAAGAAACAGCGCAGATTTGACTAATCCGGAGATTTGTGGTTGCTAATGCCAGTGACGTAGAAAATATTCCTGAATAGAAAGCACTTCTACACTGTGTGCGGACAAAAAATATTGCCGTAACTCTATTTTACTATAACATTAAGAAAACTTGGCCGATTTCTTTAAAAAAATTGCAGCTTAAAGAGGAACAAACTGGCTTCAAATAGATTCAAACATTATCTGAAACAGTTTAAAATGAATTTTAAAAATATTCACCGAAAGAATTGACACAAGATTTCAGACGTCGTCGCCAATGATGAATTGCTGCTGCAATGACGTTGTGATCGAACTTTTCCCACTCACTCACCAGTCACCAATCTTTGCTTCGGTTCTTTCAGATTGGAAATGCGTGACCGGTAGACCACTTCGTGTAGAATACCTACACAGAGTGTCCCCCTGGTTGAAATCGGGCGAGTTTGGTCGTCACAGCTGGTTGGCATGAAAACATGTAGGTGTCTCCGTGTGCAGTAATTTAGCGGCATTTTGATTAACGTCATACATTAAGTTAAAAACCTAAAGAACGGGTACATAAGGGTCCGTTTTTATATCCCATAATAGCGAATTCAGATCCACATAAACCGTCCAAATTTGATAGAAATCGAAGACAGCTTTCTTAAAGCTATAGTGAAAATAGAGCTGATAGCTTTTTATCCGAAAACAACGTACTGATCTACGCGAAACATATATTATTTAGCATCAGGATCTAGTGCCAGAAATTCAGCTTTATATGCATTGAGCAGGATCACAATATTATTACCAGGAACATAGTCCAGTGAATGAATGACGCTATAGAAGTTCACAAACTATAATAGGTTTACTGCAAAAAGTTGAAAACAGTTAATATTTTGTTACCGTTGGAAAAACGTAAGGTAAATTGTCAATGCAGATCAGTTTTCTGTTGTTTCTCAAGCGGAGTCAGAGGTGACCCCGGGGTAGTGTAAAGACGTCGATCAATTTAGGGCCTATCTAGTGTATCCGAGGGTTAAAACCAAACTACAAGGAATATTGCCGTATCCTCGTAGCTGAAATGAATAATTCTACTAGCACGACGGCGAGGTAATTGTCAACGAGGAACAATAATTACATTTAAGAAATTTAGAACTTTACATGAAACAGTCTTGCAATGAATTTAGCGACAAGTTTCGAAACTAGGCCACAATGGCGGCCTCACTCAGAGCCGGAGGCAGCATGAATACGTGCTGAATCATAATGAAACACTGAGAGCCGGAGAGAGTGCGAATGCGGCGTGGTGATGCTAAGCCAGTGGCTGGGCTCAATCATTCTGTAACTGTAGACACAAGCAGGGTTCAAAGTCGAATCCAGATTTTTTAACAGCGCAAGCTCTTAGGGGCTGTCCATTAATTACGTCAACAAAATAGAGGAGGGGTTCGAAATAGTTTGACAGTTGTTGGCAGAGGAGGAAGGTCAAGAGTAGTTGACGTCAACAATTTCCTTTTTTTATAAATAATACAAAATAGCAAATTTCATGTCTTATTGTATTATAATGGGCCTATTATTTATTACAGCGGAAAAAGCCTGACAAGCAAAAAAGGTCACCACTACAGTACATTTTGACACTTGATAAACATAAAAAGTCATCAACACAAATACTGTATAGGTTATAGAAATTTGGTTTATTTACTTAAAAATAGCAACATTACTAACTCTTTAGGGTGACCCGTCTTGGGGGGTGGTTCAAAAGTTGTTGACATAATTATAGGGTGTCACTGAAAGTTTGACAGCTATTGACAAGGGGAAGGGATCAAAAATTGCCAAAAAATTGTTGACATAATTAATGGACAGTCTCTTAGGAAAGGAAGAATGATGCTATCTGAGTCTAAGGGAACAAATAGGACAAGAACATTTTAAACTGTCTAGGGCTAATAGGCCTATGTTAGGCGACATATGCTTTGAAGGAAATGGCAACACGAAATGCAAGCTAGTTAAACGTTGCCCACATTGCGATTCCAATACATGATGTATCGGTCATCTTTTGACTTTTGGACGCCCTATGCAGATTTGAATTTTTGCCTTTTCACAGAAATCGATTACAATAACACACGACACCATGGATATCAAAGAAAATTAAAAACATGGAGACATGCTCTATGACTCCATCTACTGTATGCTCAGTGTTCATTTACTCATATTCGATATTAAAACTTACAAAGTGCAATATTAAACGGTAGGGCCCTACATAGCTAGTACAAGAACGTCTCACCTGTGGTCTATAACATTTACATGTCATTGTCATTCACTGTTTTCACAGCTGAGTCTGACATATAGTGAAGCAGCTAAATGTAATTTGAGTTAAGTGGGTCAGTCACTGTCTACCCACTGTGCACTTAAGCTTTTAATGGCCTTTATGGAAACCTAGTGAGTCTGATACTGATTGACTTACTGTATAATGATTCAATAGAGTAGTTGAACTTTTTTGGCCTTGGCGTTTTGCTGTCATCAATCATCATACAATTTAGTTCCTGAACAATATTTTGCTCAATGCAGAACAATGATAGAGAAATAATTCGTTTTTGTGTTGAAGTAGTTCGCATTTCATTCTTAACACGTTTCATTTTTAAAAACGATTTTCGCTATTTGCACATGTAGCAAAATTGCACAAGTATATACGCAGGCGAAGTTCTTAGTAGGCTATCACGGCAGTGTTCGGATATGCTGATGTCTTGTCTCAGGAAATTTAGCCTCTATGTTTCGGTCAGGACAATGCAGTCTAGCTAAATGTACTTTCAACTGATCATCCAATGGATCCCATACACTGGGATCAGTCCCATAAGCCAACGGAGATATTATAGAGTCTGGCGGCAAGTATTCTTCTGCTGATTGTGATATTGACTGGAATTCAATGTTCTAATCTTGATCAGTACACAGCAAATGCACCTACGCAGTAGAAGTAGAAGGGACATCATCTGACACTGTTTCTGGTTCAATCGATGCTGATAGCGTTATCAGTGAGCTAGAGCCATTCATCATATCAGAAATTTTGGGCATTTTCATCAATAACTCCTTCTCGGACATTTCTTTTTCTGCTGTTCACCACACGTCATTTAGCTCCACCGACTTTCTTATAATATGGAATACCCGTAAGGGCCTATCTATAAAAATATTTACGGATTTCTAATACTCTGGGGACGCTGCTAAATGATTTTGTCAATGAATAGTCCTCTGGCCAGATCGTGAGTAAATCTCATCGTTGCGCATGCAAATCTTACCATCTGACATTCAGGAACGGGCGCTGGGCCTTGGTGTGGAATGTTTAAATTTTCTGCCAGTCTTTACCCGGTCATAGACCAGGTCTCGCTGTCATAAAGTGGAACTGAGGCAACCTGAGATGTATTTTGTACATCCGAAATTTGGTTTTAAGACTTAGATTCTATTGCCTCCAAAAATCTATCAAATCGATCCACGGCAGATGAGGCAATACCCATTCAGATCATCATGAGAGTTAGCAATACCGTACATATTCGAATTATGGTAACAAAATAAAAAAAAAACACTTCCATAGTTTCGGAACAATGGAGATCGGTGACGCCTTAGTATGACCGCAGTCAAGATTCTTGGGTTTTGTTTTAGTCCACGAGATGTAAAGGCTGAGCTGAGATGCCTGACTTTGCATTCGCAAGAGGCTATCTCGGAATTTTCTTCACTTTCGACTAAAGGAGCAAAATGGTGACATGGGTTATTTTTCAGTCACCCTGTTGAATAATGGTGTCGCCAGCACTGACCCAGTTCATGATGAAATTGAGGACGATATTGAAAAAAAATTAAGATTTAAAATTCAAGGTAGGATATGTTATTTATATCAATTACTTGCAGAATGTTTGCAACACTGACAGAACTTATTCTTTGCATTTAGGACAATTTTATTTCAGCATAAAACGGGATTTTTTCTTCTAATACTGAAACAGGGGCTAGCAACCTTTTGGACAGCGAGGGTCAAACAGCTATGGCAGTGTCTGGAGGAGGGCCATGAAACTAAATATAATGTAATACGTCCACAGACATTTTTCCACTGGTCCCTAAAAGTAGGAAATTATATATTTTTTGGAAAGTTTGTGCTGGAATCAGTTCTAAAGTTTTCAAAAAACAGATCAAGTGCTAAAAATAGGCGATAACTTTTTTTCTTCCTTGTCATGTTCTTTCCAGGATATTAAAGCCGTTGAGCGACTAATAATTGACACTGATTGAAAGGTTTATTAGAAAAAGCAGTAAATATTTTTGGCTGTGGGAATCGGAGGGTTGGATTAAACTCATTGGCGGGTCGGATGTGGCCCACGGGCCGGAGGTTGCCGACCCTGGTACTAATAGATACGAATATTAAATCAATTTCAATTAATTCAACTGTGTTTACTCATAGTCGCTCAGAATTTTACATTCCAAAAATGTGACAGATTTCACGAAATACTTGTAATCAGATTCAATCACATAGTATTATTATTAGTGCAGTTTCAAATTATTGTATGCGATATCACAAAGACTTGCGATCAACTGATTTCGATCGAAACGTTCCCAAAGTGGATCGGGTGCTGGCAACTGGCAGCAAGACTCAGAAATAGCATTTGAAGTGCATCGATAAAACGCGTATGCGTTTTTGCATAACACGGGAAATGGGCTAAAATCGCGCGTCATCCAATTCACGGAATATTCTTTGAGATGCTTTTTTCCAATTGACGAATTGAAATTTGGCAGAAAATAACACGGACAGAAATCCTGTGAAACAAACTCAAGATGACATTTCATCAGACACTTCAACCACATGTAACGGTCCATTTGATGGAATTCGGATTCCAACTCTTCAAGGCTCAATCCCACATGAGATGCTTTCTCATAAGTTGGCATTAACGCTTCAATGCAATACAACAGGCAGTTCTTCAGAATATATCCGCAATTCCATGATGGTTCCTCGATCATCGTCTTCCCAATCATATAGGCCTCTTTTGCATTGGTACAACTCTGCTTAATCATGTCGCTCTCGACCTTGGAAAATGATATTCTAGCGCAAGATCCCGAATACGGAACCCAAGGATAGAGTTTTTGAGGACTCTCAAAGATCAAATTGCAACCGGAATTCTTTATTGCATCGCTCACATCGGAAATGGCTTCATCCGGCCACCAGCCATTAGTATGAATGCAAGGAACAATATCGATTGAAATATGATTGACAGAAGATAAATTCAGCGGTTTTATCATCTTAATGTTTGACGCTTTCTTTATAGTATCAGAAAATTCTCGGCCCGAAAATTCCAAATTCCAGTCTAAAATCTGTTGACTTTCAATATTGACAAGGGCTTTACTTAATATGGCTGTAAATTGCCATTTAAGTTTCTCAGTGTCCAAAATTTCATCTTTCCCAAAGAAACTGAATAAATCACTTGCCTCATCTACTTTTATTGACTTTCTTTTTAGACGAACAAATCCAGTGGGAAGTTCCGGAGATTGATAAACTTCGCAAAGTTCGCTGATCTTTGTAAGAACAAAACAAAAATCGAATTCATTTGGTTTATTGATTTTTGCGCCTTCATTTGCGCTTCCAACAAAGTAATGTTTAATTTCAAATTTCGGATTCAGTCTTTCAATCTCTTTGGCAATGGAGTCCATCAGATACATCACCTCTTTAGTAATTTGCTTAACTAAAGGATGACGAACTGCATAGTCACCTTGTTCCCATAGTAATCTTGGAACAGTTTTAAGCCAAACTTCTCCATGGTTTGATGCTCTAACTTGGGAATCGACACACTGAACCTCTATTTCCATTTGCTTATTATTCATTAGACGGAGCAAATATGTTTCATCATTCCGATCTATAACTGCCTCGACTATATCAAAGGATTTAGTTGAAAACTGCTGTGGTGGTGTTTCGTCTATCGCACTATTTCCGTCTTTATATTTAATTGACGCATCGGCTCCGTGAGATATAAGCGAGTCCTTTAAAACGAAGTTAGCGTAATGCAATGGAGTGCGTCCGTATAAGTCAGTTTCATTGACACTGCAACCGATTGTGATCAACTGTTTCACAATCGTATTCGTCAGATCTCTCAGATATATTTTCTCGTCATCCCTTATAAATCTCAAATCATACTCTGCCCAAATAATATTAAAATAAATTGCGATCAAATGCAAAGCTGTTCTTCCCTGCTGGTCTTTTCCTGACACTATTTGATCTTGAAATGTCTCAATTATAGTCAACAATCTCTTTCCAAGTACATCTTCAGGCAGAATTACCTCATCACGTCCCCAAACTTCGATAAGGAGTCGTTGAATAGTTAACCTGCATCTAACATCCATATGAAAACGACTTGTTGACTGTGTTTCTGTTTGCCGGAAAACGTTTAAAACCGCTCCTTTCTCTTCCAAAGCGTCTTTAATTGATGATGGAGTTTGCGGAATCGCTGCTTCTGCTATATCCAATGGCGAAAAGTTTTCAAAGCTTAAGGCATTCACATCTATATCTGGTCTTCGCAATAACATTTCAAGTATCTTAATTTTCTGTTTGCTCAATTTACTAGGCCAGTCACATCGTTCATGACGAACTTCTGCATCTTTCTTATCAAATAAAATTGTAAATATTTCCTTTCTTTTCTTCAATTCTTCAGAATTTCGTGGAAAATGATCATAGTCTAGAAATGTTTCACAGAATTTGGAAATAAATAAGCAAGATTCGACCGTATGTTATTAACGTTACGTCCCTCCCAATAAATACGCGAAGGGGTCATACGTATTTTATGTCCAAAATAAAAAAGAG
The DNA here is from genome assembly GCA_900184025.1 of Amynthas corticis. Taxonomy (NCBI): domain Eukaryota; kingdom Metazoa; phylum Annelida; class Clitellata; order Crassiclitellata; family Megascolecidae; genus Amynthas; species Amynthas corticis. Next base: position 3,714 of record FXXH010466019.1, on the reverse strand, counting down.
TAGCGTACGCAAAAATACACTGGCGATGACTCCATAGTCCGACATACTTCTATGGTTCCCTATTTAACGCGAGCAACTAGTTGTCATTACAATAATAATAATCATTTGCGGAGGCAATTAACGGTCTACGTTATGCTAATATACAGATACTGTAAGTCCGAAATGTAGCAGTATCATTGTGTTTACTGTTCAATACAACTAATTACAAATTGATTGCACTAAGATAAATTTTGATGTCTGGTCCTTGTGTAAATGCTCCAACGAGGCAGATAAGCGATGATTACTACCATGAGGATCAAACATTTGAGGATGTAAATGAAAGCTTAGACTACTTGAAAGTCGGAAAGGAAACAAAGCCAGTTCCAATGAGCGGTCAGGGTTAACATTTAAGTTTAGAACCAGCCGGTGGCCCGAGCTATGGGTGGATAGCCGGTAATTAATTAACGGTTGCTGTATTCATGTCGGAAATTGAAAATTTTAAACATCGAGGAGAGTATTAGATGTCCAAACATTGAAATTGCACTTTGGAATTTTTAGCAATGCAAGTTGCTGTTTCAGAGTTTCTTCGTGCGAAAGAAGTTTCAGTCTTTTGAAAATTATCTCAGACCACCTATGGGATAAGAACACTTGACAAACTTCTCAGTTGTTTCAATTGAATACTATGTAGTCAGTTCTCTAAAATTCTAAACTATGACCGCATTATTGAAGACTTTTACGTCATCAAAATCACGAAAAATATGTTTAAAGCAACTAAGGTAGTCAGCCTGGTCGAACCGGTGTAAAAGTAAAGGAAATAGCAGAATTGTATAGTTGCAGTTATTACTTATTAGACATTTAAAATTTCTTTTATTAAGTGAAAAAACTCGGAAGGAAGTGCATTTAGTCTAAATAAAAAATTGTGCTTATATCGTTTATTAGATATTATCAATCATTAGTTAAATCAATGTCTTGTATATTAATAGTGTCATGCGACAAATTAATCTAAGTAACAAAATGTGGGGTGGGCCCCAGTTCAATTCTAGGCACAGGGCGAAATTCTAGCTTTTTACAGCTCTGCGTTCGTACTGAATAGTCGTTCGAAACAAGAAATTTTGAACGTTTACAGGGAAGAAAGTGGTACATCCAAGGTGTCTTTTTCTGAGTCTAAAATGCGCTAAAATTCACCTGCTGGCATTTGTAAAAATATTAATCTTCCGGACGCGATACCTCTGAACCCCCGTTGAAAAGGGGAGAGGAGGGAGAGGAGGAGAAAGGAAAGATAGGGAAGGAGGAGTGAAAAGAGGGCGCGGTGGAGTGGAAAGGGAGAGACATGTATTTTGCTACCGTCGGCATTTTTCTTAACTACGTCAAAGGACACAGAGGCTGTTTATCAACACTGAAGTTGACCGAACCATTTCGTAGAAGCGAATAGACAGATGTTTGAAGATTTGACCTTTTTTCCATAGACCTGAGACTGATCCAGTTGCATTATTCAAAGGTTAAGTATAATGCCATCAGAGCAGACAGACGTTCTTTTGTCAGTTCAGGAATTTTAACGTATTCAAATTATACCTACGCATACTGTATATTACGTATATTTTCTACGGAATTAAAATAAATATTATACGTACGGTCCAATCTTGTATATAAAGCATGATGGAGGGCAGTAAACCCAAGATGATCGGACACATTGACCGATGCTCCAGCATCTAGGAGCAGTTCAACTACATCCGGTCGAGAGTCGCTTGCCGCAATCATTAAGGCCGTTCGACCATTGCAATCAGCAGCGTCTAGATCCACCAAAGTTCTTGCCTCTTTCAATAGTGTCTGCAAAACTGAAACTCGTTTGCCCCACATATGCATTAATGGAGTCTTTCCTTTTTTATCTTTTCTATTGACGTCAGCACCATAATGAATGAGCAACGATATTGATTTTTCCTTTTGAGCAAAATGTAGCGCTGGACTTCCTACCTCGTATATAGCGTTTACATTGATTTTTCCAGATTTCAGAAGCATTTCAATTAAACGAAGTGTCTTATCGTCGACGTCCTCTTCATTACGCAATTGTCGACGAAGTAGAAGATCATCCATTTTAGTTTCTAGACTCCAAATAATGTCACAGCCCAAAAGAAGTTTCATAATTTCTTCAGAATGTTTTGTATCTTCTTCCATTGCGATATACACGGCGTCTTTCCAGATTTCAAATTTATTTTCCTGTTTTTTGGTCTGAGAGTCCGAGCTCCACGATTTCAAGAAGATATGTGATGTATTAAAAAACTCGTCAAGCAAGGATTCGACAATGTCTTTGTTTTCATCTTCAACTGCTGATATTAATTTCTCTATGAGCCGAGTCGCAGTAAATTCTGAGTCGTTATATCGTTTCGCCTTCAGTAAAGCTGTTTCATCAGAATTACCTGAAGCTTGCTGACTGTTGCGGGCACACATTTATGCTGGGGGTATTTGATCTCTAAAATGTAAAAACAAGATATTAAAAAGTGCTTCCATAAAAACGTTCGACTGCTTGATAATTAAAGAGGCGTTTATAACAAATTAACTAATATTACTACAGTAAATACCGGACTGTGCTCAGTGGCAACATGATGAAGCGGTTGTGAAAGTTTTTTCTGAATCACATTGACTGTTTTCATTGTTTGGAGCCAATCCACTTTCTTCGGCATCGCTTGGATTTTCAATTGAAGTTATTCTTTCATACTGCTAAAACCTATTTTTGCCCCAAAATGCTTAGCGCAGACTTAACTTGTCAGGAGATTTGGTTGCCCAGTCAAGTGGCTTAGCCAGGATTCCGGAGTAGGAGGTACATCCACATTGTGGGGTAAACGACTTAAAAAGCAAACATAGGCATCGTGTTAAGCACTTTTACTTTTACGTTTTTTAACACATATTCATTCTCTTCGGTCATTCTTCCTACTCCCAAACAATGTTCCCGCTTAAGGTGGACGCGAAGGAACGCATCCAAAGACTGCGAGACATGTGCTCAACAAAAATGTTATTACTCAAAATATTTGCAAGAACTTTTGTTTTTTAAACGTATTAAACATATAACTATTCAATATTTAACTTAAGCCACGACAGGTGCTGTGCTATATAAATCTTTATTCTCAGTGGCTTAATTTAAGAGACGACTTACGTTCTTGAACGTGGTTTATTATGGTCGCGGACTTATTATATTATTAGCACAAGAAATTGTTGCCTAATAAAAACTTCATGCGCATACGGACCCTCGAGAGTTAGAGGACCATTGCCCCCAAAGTACTACACGGTTCTGTAGCATCTCACGAACGGTCCAAGCTAGAAAATGAAGGCTGGGTGGGTGGACAGTAGCTGCGTCAATGGCCTGACCAATTGCTAAGTCGATATGTAGTGTATTTCAGCAATGATAATGGCATCCTGGTAGCTGTCTCCAAGGGTCGAGACTGGAAACCGCCAGCCAAGGTCTGCTGAAAACCGCAGAACTTGAAATCTGGGAAGAAATAGCTTGCGGGCTGAAAGCTATCACATAAATTGTACGACTATGAAACTTCAACATGGATAGTAGGCCTACGGAATGGGGGTTCTTCTTGAGGCTGTCAGAACCTGCTGCGCGTCACCAGCATAGTGATGATTATGAGTGCGCTGATGTTGCTGCTGCTGCTGATGATGGTGATGATGATGACGATGGTGATGATGATTATGATGATGATGATGATGATGATGATGATGATGATGATGATGATG
>FXXH010464383.1:0-10123 GCA_900184025.1 Amynthas corticis | reverse complement strand
TAGAATTGAAATAAATAAATAAATAAATAAATAAATAAATAAATATATATATATATACAGTACAAGTTTTTTAATTGAATTGTTTTTATTTGGTTGTTATTTGTTTTTTCAAATTACATTTTTTGATCTTTGGTTATCTTGCTTCTTCCACATATTTAGATGAATTTTAAGCTCTTGTTCTGTCTAATGTCAGTATTATTGTCTATGAATTTCAGGTTAAGAGATGAACTGTTGGACTCCATTCTGACGGAATCTGTGAATGAATCGTTGCACGTTGTCCGTTTGGCTAAGACTCACGATAGACAACAGCTGGAACGGATTCTGGCAACTGTTCCGGTGAGTGCTTTACTCTCTACTAAATTGTATTTCAGAAAATGATTCTTGAAAGCAACTGCTATGTAGGATATCAAATTGAAACTTTGTGTCTTGCAAGCAGTATGGCCAGTGAATGAGGAGGTGATCATCTGTGGATGAATGTTATAATGAAGGAAATATAGACGGAGTTTTGTAATTGTAAGTTATTTGTGATGTTGCTTATTTTGTTACGTTGCATTGTGTTTTGTGATTAATGATGGCAGTCATAAATATTTTTAGTTTATGATTTGATCTGTTTATCTTGACTTGATTCAGATGAGATTTAGGCATTGAACTATTTTTTTATATTTATCGAAATTATTAGACAGGAGTTTCATATCACGAAGTTTGATTTGTCACCGTTGTGATCCTTGTTTCTCCTGTTTAGGTTGCTTCTCCATGTCTCAGCTATCTTTTGGCTTTGGAAGTTAGTGTTTTAAAGCAGCTGATAATGATCGAAGACAATAGAGAGAGTGTTCATAAGCAGCCAGAATACCAAGATGAGGCTGTTCACTGCAACGTCCAGTCTAGCTATTCTTTGCTCGAACTCCGATCTCTGTTGCTTGAACTTGTGTCGAAAATCTTTGCTGCTTCGATCGAGGTGAATGCAATCTACGCAGAATGTTGGATGCTTCTGGAATTTATACAAAACTGCTTGTTTTGTCATTGAATTTGTGTGTTAATATGTTTTGTGTGGAAATCTAGTTAGCATTTCAATATATTTATGTTTTATTTTAGAACTGTTGTTGTCAAAGTGTTAGATGTGTTCTGAGCAAAGCTGTAAATTTTGCACTGTATAAATGTTTGATTTGTTGAGTTTTATACGCTTGTGTAATAATTGTTAATTGGAATTTACTTCATCTTGTAGTTTTTCAACTTTATTCAAGATGTTTTTTTTTGTAAAGTGATTCGTAAAATGGTTTTAAAAGGTATTTATGCTTAATTAATTCAGGTGTTGAAAGCGTTGGTTGAGACATGTGAGTACATTATCAGCATTGGAGTTGCTGATTTGGAGTTTTGGATGCAGAGCCTAGAGCGCCTGACGAAGTCAACCCTTCTCGGTCATCTCTTGCCGCTTCTTGTCACTGCAATGACCGAAAAGTGTCTCCAGTGTTTGATGTTTGCAGAAAATCTTATGTCAAAAATTGTCCAATTAGTCATTCTATCGAGTCAGGTAAAAGACTAAATGTGTTGTATATTATCGTGAATTTATTAAATTTTGAAACAAATACCTGCAATTTAAAGTTTGAGGTTGAATAAGAGTCAGTGTTTTGCTTGTTTTTTTCTTTATTGCAGATTCTGAAAGTTTTATTTGCTTTATTTTACAGAGTGCTTTGTTGCTGAGAACTCCAACATTGCCTTTGTCAAGTAGCAAGGACTTTCCTGACATTGATACCAACAGCCAGGATGACTTCAGCAGGTGTGTGTGTTTGTGTGTGTGTGTGTGTGTGTGTGTTTGTGTGTGTGTGTTTGTGTGTGTGTGTGTGTTGCAAGTGAACAGTAATTTCTGTCATTTTCTGTTGTCTTCATGTAGCTCCAGACTTGACTACGGTACTGCTATTCACTTTTTGCTGGTTACTTCAATTGGTGCGACTTGGTTAATTATAGATGGTTCTTCATTCAGCGGCCAGGATTGTTGCTGGTGTAACAAGACATGATCACATTAGTGATTATGTGAAGACTGTTTTACATTGACTGCCTTATCCTGCCTGAATTTTTTGTCTTGAGAGAGTAGTTGCCCTTTCTCTCTTTGATGCTGTTTTTAGTGTGTACAGGTTGTTCATGATTGCAGTAATTAGCATAGTTAATTTATTCTAGGATAAAGAGATCGCTGTTTTCTTCTGTTTGTTATTTGTCCATTGCTATTCTTGTCTTTATTTGCACATGTGACTTGATTCCAGCTTCTCATTAAATGAAGAGGAAAAAGGTTTTTTTGTTGGTCTTCGAATTCCGAGCGCATGGACGTCTGGAAAGTCAATAGAGTCTGTTCATCCGGTCAGAGACAATTACAAATTTCGAGAGACAGTTCACATTCCAGGTGCAAAGTGCCTTTACCTGCGCTTCGACTCGCGCTGTGCTACTCAATATGACTATGACAAGGTACGTTGTGGTAACTAACAAGAAAATTTGTGTTGTAATGTTGTGTTAGCAGTTGAAAAATATTTGGTGACGGCTACGAGGTTGGCGGCTGCGGTACAATGATGCCTACGATGATGGTAACGACGTAATACCAGTAGTGTGTTGTGGGTGTTTCAGGAGACTTTTATCATTAGAGCATGAATTCAGCTTGGCACAGTGAGAAAAACCTGTTGAATTATAGACCATGACAACATTTTTATGCAATTTTAATTTAATGTCTTTTTTCTGTGTTTTTTTGCTGTTTCAGTTGGTTTTGTTTGCTGGCCCTAACACCAGCAGCCGTAAAGTTGGTGAGTACGGTGGAAATACTTTTGGCTTTGGCAGCAGAAGTGTCCTTGGGTCCGGATGGCCAAAAGATCTTGTCAAGGTATGATCCAGTCGTACAAAAGATTAAAAAAATAAGCATTTGAGTTTATAATGATAAAATTTGTTTTACCTGTGATCTGAGCTGTTGTAAAATTTGATGTTGACTCTCACCAAGCACAGTTTGACATTGGCTTGCGTCGATACATCCAGACAAGACAAAAATGGCAAGACATCATTTGAAGTGGTTTTGCGTAATGGTAGTTGAGGCAACAATTTTACTGTGTGTGTGTGTGTGTTTGCTCATTTTGTTGTGTTTGTGGTGTCGAGTTTAGATCGAAGGCGACACCGTTACATTTTCGTTTGAGATGAGAAGCGGCCGTGAGCACAATACGCCAGACAAAGCTCTCTGGGGATTCCTTGTGACTGTGAAGGCCCATGTAAGAAGACTTTCAATGCATCAGTAATACATTCACATTGGAACTCTCAGTGGTTTCTCCTATGATAGAGAGAGATGACAGTTCTATGTAGATTAATTTTCTACAGTATTTTTAAAGTGCCACCAATTTGTTGTTGTTTTGTATTTGGTGTGTTCCTAGGAATCGTGTGAGGAAGCATCGGGCGTGCTTCCATTTATTGCCGACCTGGCACTGGGGCTTTCCGTCCTGTCGTGTGCAATGCTCCATCTGCTCTTCAAAGGCCCGGAATTTATTCCCGAAGAGGAGGCCTGTCAGCTTTTACTCAGCAGCAAACTGCTTCAAAAGTAACAGTTATTTTGGCTTTAAATTCAGGTTCTTTTGGATTATATTTAAAAAAATATTAGTGAAGTTTTATTTACCCTAAAACTAACTTGAAAAAGAATGCACCTTTACTTTTATTGAATGTGAGTAAAAATTTGATGCTTTGTAATACTTACATTTGGATCACCTAATCAGCCATTCAAATGACCAAGACAGCAAGAGATAGACAGAAGTGGAAGGAACTTATTCAGACCCATCGTCCAACCCAATAGGGAACGACGAAAGAAAAGAAAGAAGAAGAAGAAGAGTCAGCCAGAGTGAATTACTGCAGTTTGAAACCATAGACATTTGCCATGTGCTATATTTAGTGTGTGTGTGTGTGTGTGTGTGTGTGTGTGTGTGTGTGGATGTGTGTGTGGATGTTTGTGTGGATGTAGTTGTGGTTAATAATTATGCCAATTCCAATTTCATGTGGTTGAAATGTTTTAAAGTTTATATAGCTTCTATTTTATGTGTAGATGCATCTGGTGTCAGGATGAGTTGGAGCGACTTCTGATGTCATTTGGTTCAGTAGATGCATCTCTGGGACCCACCCGAGTCGACAGCCCCGGTAAAAAGCATCTTCCTCGAATAAAGCTTCCATGTGAGATTGCTCTTAGGCTGAGGAACTTGTCAGAAAAGCACCAACCGCAGATCAGACCAAGTATTAGGTGAGAAGCTGGTTCTTTGTAGATCTCAGATACAGCACAGTAGTCTTCTTGTCTATTGGGAAATTGATTAGATTTGAAATTTTAATCTGCTGTGTTTGGGCTGATGATGCCAATTGTTCATTTGATTTGCATTTTCATTTGCCAATGGCCGCTTTGGATCTGTAGCGTTTTTGCTGTTACTGTGTTGCGCTGATTTATCATTTGTGTTCGTTGGCTGTTGCTACAGTGAAGTGATTAAACCGGATGTTTTGGAAGAACTTGTCTTGTCAGCCACCATTCATCATCTTTCGCTTGGAAACGTTGTTCAGAATATCGCGTTTCACGAACAGAACATGTCAGACGAATTTGTTACTTTGAAGGAAATCATGTCTGAAGTGTACAAGCGACTGTACGCCCTCCTTCGACAACTGCAGGCAAGCTGTTTGGGCTTGAGCTGATGCCCTCTTTGCATTCGGGTTTTTAGTGACTATAAGTTTTCTACTTGAATTTGTAATTTGTTTTCAATATTTGTTTCATTGTGAATTTGTTTTCTAATGTGATCATGATTTTGACTGTTTTGAAAGTTAAAAATCTTAGAAGCAGATGTAACAGACAATAGTTGAGATTTGTGTTAGTGAGATGTTACTGTTCCTAAAGACTCAGTACCTATCTGTTCTCTGTTGCCTCCTTAACTGGAACCAGAAGATCAGACCGACCTTTTGCATCTGGTCTTCGGGATTATGATTCCACTGTGGAGCGACCGTCGACTGATGCCAAGTGCATTATTAAAATGGTGCTATAGAAGTTCTTTAGTTGAATCTCAAGTTGACTCATTTTTGTTTGCAATTTTGCAGGCAATTGCCGAAACAGAGCAGAAGTGGAACAGCGAAGTCGATGATGTCAAACAAGGGGTCCAGCAAATTAATCGAGTGTTTTTTGCAGACTATCACTTAGTTGAGGTATTTAGGAACGTGGCAGAGTGGGTTTTAGATGGTAATTTAGTTGCTGCTTAAATTGTTCATGTTGTGTGAAGTTAGCATCAGAATGATTGAATATGTGCTCTGGGTCGTAGCAAGGACTGCCGTGCCCAAGTTGAGTTGGTGAACAAATGGCTCATTTGCTGCACTTTAGCCATATAATGCACCCACACCTGCACCAACACACCCACCAACACACCCACATGCACGCACGCACACACAGGCATATAGCATACTTGATTGCAAAATGAATTTACACACGGCATATTCTTTATATTGCACATGGTAAATGTAGAGGTTAGAAAAAGGCAGTTAATTTGGTTAAGACATTCTAAGTGAAATGAATAGGCTACTGGTGTGAAACTGGCTGAATAGACATATAATTAATCCATATGGTCTTTAGGGCTCCAGAGAGAGTTGCAGCAAAGTGCAGAATTATGAGTTGTGTCCATTGACTTGGCTGTATGAGTGTTAGTTACTTGATTTGTGCTTTAAACATTTTTGGCCTTTTGCTTGTCAAACAATTTAGAATTTTCAAAAGGTTTTAATTTCATTTGCTTATATTTTATGTGGAAATGTTAAAAATATTTTCAGAACAAGGTCAAAGAACTGATTGTTCTCTGCTTCTTGAAGGACATTAATTTTGACCGAACAAAGCTTGAGGATATTGTATCGGATTTATGGTCAGTACTTGGATCTTGACATTCATTAATGTAATATAACAGAATATTGGTATAGCGCCTCTTCTGCTGAGAAATCACCGAGAAGCACTCCTGCTGTGATTATTAAATGGATGTTGATGTTTGAAGATCTGTTGTTTTCTGATAATTGAGATTTTGTTGCAGAAAAGTTTGATGTTCTGAAAGGCAAACCATTGCTTTTCTGCTGCTTGTTGTAATATTATAATTGTCTAATATCGTTCTTGTCTTTCTTGGCAGCAATCAGGGAGCTGTCTTTCAGTGACCGTCTTTGCTTATTTAGTTACTGACAATGTGTTGCAGTGACAAGATCTCAAGCGATGTGGAAAGGACACGGGGAGAGAACGTTGATGTGAAAAACCTGCCCAGAACAAAGGCCGTTGTCAGTGGAATAACCGAGCGACTTCACCTTCTGCTTCAGGTGACGATTATGCCAGAAATAGCAACTGGAATAACACGCAGTACATCTTCTATCGTTGATGCTCCACGAATTGGCAAGTCTCTGCAAATTTTTCTTTAGTTCATCAAGGCTACAGTATCTAAACCTAGATTTCTTCTGTATTTTATATCTAGACATAGAATTATTCTGTATTTTATATCTAAACATAGAGTTATTCTATATTTTATATCTAAACATAGATTTATTCTTGTTATGGAGTTTCTGGAGACTATGATAAATGTCATAAAAACAGTTCACAAAGTGTACCGATGTCTTTTGTGCCTGCAGTGTCCAATGTTATGGTTCGTTCCGATACGGATGTCCTGAAATCTGGAGTTCAGCATCAGCGCTCATGTCCTGCCGCCGTTGACGCTTCTGCCGACGACTCTATCCTCGATATCTTCACCTCTAAAAGGTTTTTCTGTGCCTGCTTTGTTTGCCACTCTTGTGTCCTCTCAATTCAGTCTGTCAGCTGTATGCATTTTCTTGTACCTGGGCTGTGGCTTCTCTTTGCTGTGGACATGGCTTTGAAATGATCCAGTTGTGATTGATTTTGATAGACCACGGCACTCGATGAAGAAGGATCGAGGGGTTCCTATGCACCGCACTGCAAGTGAAGAAGATGATCGAGAGAAACCGACTCATGTTTTGCTCATTGATCAACTTTTCTCATTCGTCGGTAGCAATCCTGAAAAGGCTGTAAGTGTTGACTATCTCCAATTTTTAAAAACTGTTCCTTGAACATTGAGTAGCTCCACAGGCTGTTTGCACGTAATATTTTGATGCAACTGTAGGCTTTTATATCGAGGACAATTGTGATTATTGGTATTCTGTTTATTTTTCTTTTTGACATTGGGGTTATTCCCAAGTCTTATGAAACGAATTCTAGCCTTTACTGAAAATTTGTCTAATTTTTTCTCTTGAGTTTGTGATACTGAACAGCACGATATAAGAAAGCACTAGTTTGTACGTAGAGCCATGAAATCACTCTTAGGCATTTTCTGCCTGAATAGATTTTGCTCTTACAATACTCCATACCAATGAATTACTTGTATGTGATATGCTGCTGTTGCTCTTAAGGTTTCTTGTCAAAGCTTCCTCTCGGTTGCTCATCTGCGCTGGAAAAGAGGATCGACTCGGACTCAGGCTCTAAAGTACATGAGGGAGTTGCTGACTGCAGCCAACCAGATCGGAAGTGCTACTCACTTGGTTGCCGCCGTCACGGCTGTTCTGCAACATGGACCAAGGTTAACATTTATATCTTATTGCTGGTGTGCTCTCTGGTTCTTAGAAATGCATTGTTCGTTTCATCGATCGGTTGTACCGATGTGTATCTCTCGGTCGTCAGCATCGTCATCCAAATTAACGTTGTCACTCTTGTTCTTGCATTGGTTTTCTGCTGTTATTTGGTGCACGAATTTGTTGATGTGATGCTGCTGATGTAAATTGGAAGAGAACTGCTGTCCGCCTTTGAGACGATTGTTGATCTAACATTTTGCATTGTGCTTATGTTGTTCTTATTTGCAGAGTCGATGAATTGCATTGCGGTGGGAAAGTGACCGACGTGCGTGAGGCTTTTGCTGAGACCATGGTGTCAGTTGTTCAGCTTGCAGCCAAGTATCCTATTGCGTGCTGTAACAGCGTATGTCTTCTCTGCATTATTCCCTATATGAGGTTGGCAGCTGCTGGTTTATGACTTATGGTTCTAATCAGAAAAAGACATTCTTTAGCAAAAAGCTATCATAGCAATTTTTTAAAAAGAAATTGATTTCGAAATTTCTTTTTCTCTTTTAACTTGGAATATATAATTTACTGTTCTATTCTATTTGATGTTGCTTTTGATCTGTGATATTTACGTGTATGACTAGAGTTGTTTCTAAGCTGAAATTTTTATCTGTTAGCATTTTTTGTGATGTCTTGTTTCCTGTGGTTTGTTTTTATTTGAATTGTAAGAGTGTGTGTGCTCTTATTTGTCTGTGTGTCTGTGTGTGTGTAGAGCAGAGGAACGTTGTCTTGTGCGATCGGGTCTTGTCCATCTGTTGAACAAGCTGTGCAGTTTGACGAACTCTCGGAGCCGAGACTTGTCCAGTTCTGAATACCAGTCCATTCACCAGAGAGTGGCTGCAATGGCTTGGGCTGGATTCCAAGTTCTGTCGAATCGCTGTGTTGTGTGGGAAAGTGATGATGGTTAGGATAAATATCCGGATATCTGGTTGGCTGTAGCACTCGATGATTGTAAATCTGGAAACTTTGTTTTGCCGTAAATGACTTCAGCTAGAAATGTGGGCTTTTATCTTTGTGATGATAAACTAATTTTCAAATTACCAGAAGCATCAGCTTAGGCATGTGACTCTTCTGTTCTGAATTGCTGGCCGTTTCTTCTGCTGATACTTTTTAAAGGTTCCTTTGGAGGTCAGTCACAGGTCATTGGTTTTCAGTCAGTTGGATCATGCACACAGACTTGACACAGAATTGAAAACCTATTTGGCACCAGAGAAATAAAAGTCTTTACCCTGTTCTTATTTTTGCTGTTTGTCTTTAATTCGAGTGATTTTTGAATGAGTTTTTGACTAATGATTGTAGTATCTGTGTTTTTTTCTGATCTCTGGTCAGGTCTTTCTGTTGACGAAGTTGAACACTCTGGTCTTGCCCGGCAGATATCATCCCTTCTCTTGAACCATTTGTCCCAGGCAACAGGTGGCAAAGGAAACGAAGCCGCAAGTAACGAAGTACTTCAGGAAGTTCTCAATCTTCTCAACAATCTGTCTAGGTTTGTACAGCAGCCAAAGACAGTCACTACATAATGCATATGTATTCTGAGTTCTGAAAGACCTCTGGATTCCCCCCTTTGGCTGGAATGTTGGGATTTGTCTCATTGGTTGAATTGTCATGATTCACAACTGTTTGAACAGCATATAGATGAAATAATTATCAGCCTGTAATAACATTCTCTGGATAATGCAAGTGAATTTCTAGAAAAATTGACAATAAATTACTTTTTAGGAGTAAGATGGGCCATGCAATCTTAAGTCAACCAACTTGTGTCTCAAAGCTTCTTTCTCTGCTTCATGACCAGTGGTAAGATTTTATTTATTGTTGGGCCTTTTGGCATAAATGATATCTGACAGCGAGGACAATTTTCTTAGGATGTTTATCTGATATATTCATTCGCTGTTATTTTGTTTCTGCCTTATTTCTTTAGTAGTTAAAATTTTTATTTTTTAAAATTTACTTTACGTGTTTGCCTTTGCATTATTTGAAGGCCTTCGCCAAAGTTGGTTTTGATAATTTTGCAACTCTGTCGTGTGTCATTGCCACTGATGAGCGCCGACGAGAGTGAGAAAGTGGAGCTTCCGTCCTGGGGACAGGATCTCGTGCCCTCCGATCATCGCTCGGACAAATCGGTCTGCATCGTGTCGCTGCTCCTTGCTAAGCTCGGAGATTTTCTTGTTCCAAGTAAGATTTAAATTTGTCTGATTTTTTGCTTTTGCTTTTTATTTATTTAATTCGCCAATGCAAATGTTTCTGAAGTGGTGTATTATTTTGAGAGAAAATGTATTGGAGAATATTCAGTGTTGGAGGGAATGTTTTGATTGAATTGTTTTACAGGTAGTCAGACGACGATCTCAAGTCATCGTGAGTCAATGGATCGTAAAGTGGGAGCGCATCCCCTCAGAACAAAGCATCACGACCCAGACGTGGTGGACGGCCGTCTTTCCGTCTTCATCCACAAGCGAGAGGAGCAATCTTCTCACGAAGTTATTCAACCTCTTCTTAGGTACTT
>FXXH010464039.1:0-14257 GCA_900184025.1 Amynthas corticis | reverse complement strand
ATGATGATGATGATGATGATGATGATGATGATGATGATGATGATGATGATGATGATTGTATGACTTTATAATTGATTTTCAGTATTTCAATTTTTGTCATTCTCTCTCCACCTCACATTTTTATTCTGAAACTTGTCTTAAACTTAATTCTTGATTGTTGTGAATTTTGATGTTGACCTGTGACTTTGCAAATTCATTTTCATGATGTTAAGCATTCTGTATACATTTGAGAATTGTTTATCACATTTAGTGATTCCTTTTGCAGGGATTGCAACATCTGAAATGTATGTCGGACATTGGACGAGCGTCGACTCTGGAATGTCCAGTGCCGCCATTCTGAGTTCGCAGAGTTTGGCCGGAAATGATTCTGGTAAGGTCAAAGTGATGTCAAAGCGAGGTCAAAGTGAGGTCAAAGTAAGGTCAAAGTAACCACAAAAGCTCTGTTAGAAATAATAACAATTTACTGAATTTTATGGGCATTTTTAATGAGCGTTTTGCACTGAAAGAATTGTTTGAAGTGGTTGCCTATAAAAGTTTCAAATTGACTATAGTTTCACACCTCAGTTTTTCACACATATGATGGCAAAGGAAGGTGAATGGCTATAGATCTACCTTAAGATCATAGATGGCATGCCTATGAAGAATGTTAGGAATTACAAGAAGAGAAGAAGAGAAGATCAGTAACGAATATGACAGACACAGTAAAAGACAGAATCTGAAGGAGAAGACCCCAGTGGTTTGGTCACATTATGAGAATGGTGGAAGAAAGACCGCCTTTGAGAGCTCTGCACTGCCACATTGTAGGAAATAGAAGTAGAAGGAGACAAGCTAAGAGATGATGCATAGATAATATAAAAGAAGATGTCGGAAAACAAAAACTGAACTTAGAAGAAGCAACACACATGACAAGAGACAGGAAGACCTGGAATCATCTCGGTTCAAACTCATCGTCATTATTCCTGTAGATGATGGGGAAGAAGAAGAAGAAAAGAAGAAGAGGAAGAAGAAGGAGGAGGAGGAGGAAGAGAAGGAGGAGGAGGAGGAAGAGAAAGAGGAGGAGGAGGAGGAAGAAGAGGAAAAAGAAGAGATGGTTGTTAGATGGTTATTAGCTGGATTAAACTGCTGATGTAAAGTTGCCAGTTAGAGAGTCTACTTCAGTTGAAGGCTCTCATTATCCTGAAATTTTTATTTAATCTTATTTCGTATTATTTTAAAATTCCTTAAGTGATGAAAATATTGCTGCTGCTGCTGTTGTTGTGTTGTGACCTTGTTTTAATTTTGACGACAGGTGTTCAGGATCCGAGTCACCTCAACCATCTGGCCTCAGAATCAGAACTGCACGACAATGAAAACAGCCACGATGACCCTTCGCTCAAGCCTTGGTTGCCCACCATGCAAGACCTCTTCTCGCCGTCTAATTCCTCCGGGTCGGGCGACAATTATGGTCTTTCTTCTGCCAGAAAATCGAATCAGTCGGCTCCAAAACTTTTCTCAACTCAGGTCTTTATCTGCTATTTCATTTTGCATTTCTTCTTTGAGTTTGAGGCCTTAATACAGAACCTGGTATTGATTTTTAAGCCAGCTCTGTCCAATTCAGGTCATAGAAAGTGACGTTATTGAGCTGCATTTTGTTGGTTTTCTTTTTAGATTATCATCCATCTTATATTTTTAATTGTATTTTTTGCTCTTGGTTAAATGAGATTGAGTACGTCGTTTTAGGATGAGTTGGAGAGTCAGATGTTGCAAGCGAAGTTGGACTGCAACTCACTGAAGCAACAGAACAAACAGCTGAAGGACAGATGCCATCACTACCAGCGTAAGTCTGACAATTATTTTGCTTTTTTTAATAATAGCTGTAGGAAGCTTCTGAATAACTTTGTTGACTTTCCAACTTATCTTATCAAAATGTCATATTGTGTGATTGAAATATTTTTAGTAGCATTGAATTCCATCTTTACCAGTGTTTGACTCAATATGAAAGTACTGAGATGACCCTTCCAATTGCAGTTCACATCAATATCTCTGTGCTGTACTTGCTCTGATCTATTTCCATGCACGAGTCATTTGTTGTTGACATTTTGTAAATGATAATCAATAAAATTATTACCAGACTATAAGCATAATTTGCTCGTTGTAAATAGCACATCGTGTGCGTAACCAATCTTCTGAACAAATGAAGACGCGCTTGTGTTTTGCTTGTCTTCATATATTTGATGTCTGATATTATGAAGGCGCTGAGATAAGGGAAGATGTCTTTGTCTTTAGAAGCATTGTTGGTGCCTGGTCCAGTGGTTTTGATTTTTCATAAAGGCAGACCCAAATTTTCTAGCACTAGTAAGAATTTTGATGGATTAAGGCCAAAATTTTCAGCCTTCATTTGAGAGTGGTTGGATGTGGTTTTAGTCCCAACCTCTCACAAATTGAACGTGTGTAAACACCTGCTGAAGCGTTTATCATTTAAGAACTATTTTGTTTTCTTTTTGGTTCAATGGTTATTGTTGTGCATGTTTTTAGCAAAGTGATGTTGGTTCTTATTTGTAGGACTAAATGAACAGATGAAGTCTCAGATGAAGGCAGATGCAAATGGAATCTACGGCAGACTGCACGAATCGTTGATTCAAAAGATCGTCTCCGCAAAACAGCGCAGGGCAGAATGCAACGAAGAAGAATTTCGCGAACACTTGTCTCGATTGGAAAGAGAAAAGGAAGACCTCAGACAAATGGTGGAAATTGTCTTCACATTCTTCAACTCTACACTAAGTTTTGACTGTCAAAATATTTGACTAATTAATACAATCCTAAAGTAAAGCAACAATCGCTAACCAACTGTTTTCATTTTTCAATTTGAACTTATATTTAACTTGAATTTTCAATCCTGCTTGATTCTGAATTTTGAGTTGCTAATACTATCTGGCAATTTGACATTTAATTCTAAATATGCTAGGGTGTAGCTTAAAGTAATGGCATGGTTTCTTAAAGTTGCAGAACAAAACTTACTTATTGGTGTAACTATTTGGAAATTTTCAAAATAGGAATTATCGTATTTGTCGTAAAATGCTTTCATTTGTGATGACTTTCAGAACGTTGCTCTTGAGAGCGAGATCAGCGCCTCCCACGAGAGCGACTGGAAACAAAGAAACAGGTCAAAGGAGTTGTCTGAGTTCAGGGTCAGTTGTGCTTTTGATCAGGAGTAACAAAAACCGAAATCGTGTATTTGATATTTGTTTAAGTAATTTTTTTTTAATATATGAAACTTAATTTCATTGTTGAATCAGTTCTAGTTGTCATTTGTAATCAATGTGTTGGGGACATGTTAAACATCAGGATGCCATCAGTGAATGGCACTGAATGAAAATGAAAGAGGTTTTGCTTACTGATTAGGCGCATAAGGAATGCTGTCAATGAGGTAGTGTCATAGTTAAGGTGATGTGTATCTTGGATGTTGATTTTGCAGGTGATACGATGGCTTTAATTCCTGACATTTTTACTTGAATATTTATTACTATGGTTATAGCTTTGGTTATTCTTTTAAATTGTTTTGTTTTTGGGATGAATTTCTTCAGATTGATTTCTTTTGTTGTGTTTCGTGCTGATAAAAGGATAGTAGAATTTCTAAGCAAATGAATGAATCATTAATTTTAAACATTATGATGATTGGTTTTCTTCAGTGAAAAGCAGAGATTTGAGACTGTTTGTCATGTTCTGTTTAGGAAGAGTTGCTGAGACTTGGAGAGCTTTTTAAGCATTGTGAAGAGAAGCGACACTTGGATCTGGCAAAATGGCGAGAGGATGTTGATTGCGTCGCTCGGATCGGGAGGCTTATGGAGCGCATGCAAAAAGAACTGGAACAAGTTGACGAGTACAGAGCAGCATCTAAGAGGGTTCGTCCTGTTAGACAATCCAATCTCACGATATTTGCCATCGACTTAGAGATCTTTTAAATAGTACATTAGACCTTTGTTATAATGTGTTGTTATTTCGTATGTTGTCTTGGAGGATATACATGATGTTGTGAAAAAGCGACAAGCTTCCTTTGTTGAAAAATACCGAAGGAAGTCGCTGTACTTTGCTGATTGTGTAGCTAGAATTTGTCTTAGGGACGAGACTGGAGGTACGACGCAGTGTTGGTGGCAGCTGGCGATTGGGGCTTGTTGCAATTAGATTATGTGTATTTAGTTGTATTTTAGTTGTGTTTCCTTTTGTATTTTGCTTTCTTCTATTTTTTTATTTATTTCTTGTTTACTGCTGTTGATTCTGTGCTTGTCACGAATAAAAGTTTCTCATTGCGTTGTGTTGTTGCACCTGTTGTAGGCAGAATGTATGGAACAACGTGTGAAGATGCTGGAAGAATCGTTGCAGAAGGAGCGATTGGACAGAGCAACGAGTCTGTCGTCGGTTGAGGAGAGACTTCTGCTGGAAAATGCCAAACTGCAGGTCAGAGGCAGTTGCACAATCTCTCAGTTTTGCCTGTCAGGAAATCTGTTTTGCTGTTCTTTTGAAAAGCACACTTCTGAGAGATGAATTTGTCTGCACAAGTTCTTTTTAATTCGTCAGCAATATTTGATTGCTTTAATATTTTTTAATATTTCTTTTTTTCATCTCCATCACCCAAGATATCTTCACTCCCCTTCCCAGGAGAAGAGGAAAGCAGCCACGGGACATGGGACTGGCAGGGTTATTTCTAGGATTATCGATTTGGGGGTGTTCATATATTCTGGGGTTCAATTCTTAAGAGAATCCTGACGAGCAAAAAAAGATCATCAGTCCTAATTTTTTGGGGTGTTGCTCTCAAATTGGTGGGTGTTGGGGGAGTGTTAGGAGGGTGTAAAAATATCTATGAGGACTGGCTTTCTGGAATCTTCTTAACTCTGATTTATTTTGGCTTTTCTTTGGTAGCCATTCATTTAGAGGCTTTCTCAGTTGTGTTGCTGCATAATGTAAGATGAGACAAAATTGCATTTTCTCCGTTGATAGTTTGTCTGTGATCTTATGTAAGAATTCGGCTAATTAATTGACTAATTGACTGATGGAAAGAGACCTCCATTAGTTATGATGGACAACGGCATGCAGTTCAACGCAATAAGTTATGTTATTGTAACAGTTATTGTTATTGTTCTGTTCTGTTCTGTTCTGTTATTCTGTTATTGTATTATATGTTGTCAGTATTTGCATGTGCAGTTCATGGCACTCATCTCAGCCGTATGTTTAATGGCACTTATTTCACCTCATGTATGATATGAAGATGGGGCAATTGATTTCTACATGTTGATTCATTGATTTCTTTACCTGGCTGCTGAATATTTTGTGTTTTCAGTCTGTTGTTATGAGACTCTCTATCGACTTTTCTTCCAGGTATCGGAAAAGGAGGTGCGGAGACGTTTGACGCAGACAGCAAATCAGTTCAAGTGTTTGCAGGACAAGTACTCGGAGGCAAAAAGAGTTTTAGAAAAACACGACCTGCAAATTCAAGATATTGATGCAGTGCCAGAAAATGGTGGACCATCGTCGAAAGGCATCAGAAGTCGAGTAAGTGTTTGCAACGTTCTGGTTTTGTTGATTTGTAAAAAAAATTGTCAATTTAACAAGTTTTTTAAAGCTTAGTTATTTTTCCCTGTATGTGAGAACCACTATGTTCCACCCACCCATTCCTTTACATTGTGGTCTTGCTGTGTAATCTCATTCTTTGCCCTCTTGTCCTCTATATTTATATTAGTAGGTGTGTTCCTGTATTCTCCTTCTTTGTCTTCTTGTCTTTGAGTCTATGCATTTATCTGCACTTGACTGTTCAAAGTCTGTTTGTTTTTTGGTTATCCTGAAAAAACTCTTTTAAGTTTTATTTCTCACTTTATGATCTTAACCCTTTCGCCCCGTAAGGCTGATATTTTGGCTTCATAACCTATTGATTATACGGGTCACTTGGGTCAAAGGATTAACGCTGTCTTGAAGTGAATTTTTAAACTTTTAAGTCTCATTTTTTTAACATTTCAAATTCTTTTCTTAAAAGTCCTTCCAAATTGTTTGGAATAAATTTGAATTGTTGAAGTCGTCTTATAAGGAGCTTTACCTGTAGGCAGTTCATCTGTCAGACGTGAAGATCTCACGTTGTTTCCAAACTGCTCTTTGGCTGCCAAGTGCTGGTTTAGAACTGATATAAACATGACAAGAAGCCAGTTGAATGATTTCACTTACAAATGCCGTCACAACATAGAGTTAAGCATAATTTAATTTGTCATTGAGTTTTTCCGGAGATTTCTGGAACAGTGTGTTGACCTTTCCAATGCAGATTTCTCTTGGCGTTGACGTTCTGAGCAATTTCCATTCTGTGGTTGAGCCTGAGGCTGAAGGTGACCTCCAGCAGAAGTTGACGGATGCAGAAACAGTTTTCAGACAGTAGGTTCCAATATTTTCAAGCACAATTTTGTGCTTTTTCTCCAGCATATGTTGCCAGTCTGGTGTCGGTTTCGGATTATCAATAACAGAATCTTTTCTCCGCCTTATGATTGTGTATTTGATTGCCTTTAGGATCTGCCTTCTTCTTGCTCTGTGTAGAAGTTGATATTATGTGACATGCATTGGACGTAGTATTGTTTTGCTTATAAATGATAATTCTTATTTCGTTTTGTGATTTCGTTGAAGGCAGACGCAGCAGCTGCTGTTGGATAAGAACCAAATTGATGCACGTCTTCTGAATCTGCGTGATGTCAACGGCGCACTTAAAGCGGAGAATGATCTGCTGAGGTCATCTCTGAGACCTTCACAGAGCGACACTTTGACTCATGAGCCAAGAATTCAAACTCATCAAGGTCAGCATCTGACGCATTCTACTTAGCTTCTGAATGATGAACAACAGCGATGATGATGATTATTATTATTATTATTATTATTATTATTATTATTATTATTATTAAGAAAATTTTTATAGCGCAGTGCGCATAGCTAAGGCCAAAGTCAAGGGCGCTTTAACAAACATCACATCATGTTAAACAAGTGAGTCTTTAAGTTCTTTATGAATGACATAACAGAGTTAGGTCTTTTAACGTTATCAAGCAATTCCATAGGATTGGGTTGCACGTGAAGCCGATCTGTTGCCGAACTGTGCAGTTTTGGCTATGATGATTATGGTGGTGATGGTGATGGTGGTGATGATGATGATGATGACGATGACAATGATGATCCTGTATGGTTATATGACACAATGTATTGTTGCATGAACTCTATATTTTGGTATTTTTACTTTTTTATTATCTTAAATGTTGTATATTGTGTTTGCTTTATTTCTAAATTTGTCAACAGATTTCACCAATTTTCTTGATTCTTTGCTGTTATTATGTTTGTGTCTGTTTATGAATAACAAATGAAATAATAAAATTTAAAATGTTGAATGTATTTGAGTCGTTCAAAAAATCCTTGATTTAGTAAAAATTGATAAGTTCTCTGACTAATCATTTGAAATGCCTGCTGTAGGTCCAGATATCATTTGGTTTTTGCATCTATCATTCAGTCAGCATGTTGGTTTTAGTCAGAATTTATTGACCACATGTTACCAGATATTTTGCAGCGTATAATAGCGTGGCCTTGAAATCAATATCACCAACTGCATGACTGTCGGTGAGACATGACATGTCTTTGAATGCAGACACTTGATGAATGTGTTTCACCAAATACATACGGCAACTATTTTGCAATTAGAGACACGTTTTCGCTATCGTTAAGTTTTGTTATTATTACTAAGTTATTTTGCAATTATTTTAGAACAGAAGTTCTTTTAATTATTTTTTGCCACTAGGGCTCACTCACTATCAGCTGTCACTCCATTCATTTATTACTTTTTGAACGAGGAGGAAATTATTTATTTGCATTTGGTTAATTAATTTGTTGCTATCCATTTATTTGTTTGCTTTTATAGAAGAGTGGTAATATAAATAAGTAAATAAATAAATAAATAATAATAAAGTGGTAATAATAGAGTGGTGATAGTGGTAAGAGTTTGAGACTCGCAGGAGCCCTGCGGTTGGCTCAACCTTCACTCAATTGCAGCGGTAAAATGAGTAGGAATGGCAACATTGCGAAGATGACCATGGGTTTGGCGGAATGACTGGCCACCATCTGCTGATGAATGGCTTAGCCACCATGAAACCCTGATGGCTGATGACCATGAAACCGGGAATCAGCACCGGCCCCAACGGACATTGAGTCTCTGGATGAACCTTTACCTTTTCTTATTTACTTTTCTTTGCTTTTTAAGATCAGTTTGAAGATCTGAAGCTTGAGTTGAAAGGCGCAGTTGATCAGATTACAAAGCTAACAGAGGCGAACAGATACGCGGACTCTTTGCTTCAGAAGATTCAGGACTTTACGCTGACCAGGGACAGAGCGGAGGCGCTGCAGCGACCGACGGAGACAGAAAACCCTCAACATAAGAAGTATACACACACACCGAAATCAAGTCAACACAAAGACCAGGTACTCATTAGAATCGGTTTTAAATCATCGAGGGTTTCAGGGCATCTGGTGTTTATGCGGCCTGTGTTTTGGGGCACAATCCCTAGGGTATGAGGAAATGTGTGCTACCCATCTGTCTGGGGTAGAACTGGTGACATCAAATGTCCACTGTTATTCAGGTTCAATGGAGTTATGGGTTAGGGGTAATGGTAGAGAGAAATGATTTCAGTTTTTAAGAAAGTTTTCATAACAAGTGCAAGGATGTTTCCAGGTTTGTCTAAAATGGCAGCTCCATCTATTTCTAGATCTTTGTTCTGTGATGTCCATTTGAATCCGCTTTGTTTTTAGGTTGTAAATGAGCGTCCGTTTGTCAAAATGTCTCAAGATCAGAAAAACACCGAATATTCCGAACTCCTTCTTCTTTTAATGAGATCGAAAATGGCCGCCACCGAAGAAGATTTTGTGCGTTTTGATGAGTCAGAGGTTGGTTGAATTGACTTCCACGAAATTGAAGTGTTACTTCATGGCGTTGGCTTTGTGCAGAGTTTTCCTGTCTACTCAAGTTCAGGCCTGGAAGTCAGTGATTGGAAATATTCGTGTCCAAATGTGCATGTGAAATACAGTACTTTGAAGTATTTTTGACTGATGCCCAGTGTATTGTAATCAAGGCCCTGCATAAATTTAAAGTTTATATTTTAAAAATAGCAATTAGAGTATTTCTTTTCTTCATTGGGGCATTGTTAAAATCTTGAGGTGACAATTATTGCAGTTTATCAGATTTTGTGGATCAAATTATTTAGTCTGAACTGTTATTGATATCTTCCAAAGGAAGTGGACAAAACTTAGCAATCTGATATTTTGTTTTTTAGCGCCTAACTCTAGAGGGCATTCTTGATGAAAAGGACTCGCAACTATTGAAGTTGAACTTTGAATGTGACAAGCTTCAAATTGAGTTGGATTTTGCAAAGAAATCATTTGATCAGCAAACAGAAAGCAACAAAAAGCTGGTTGAACAGGTAAAGCATAGCAAGATTTTATTTATCTTTAAAGAGGACTTTTGATTTCACTTTTAATAGTTAAAAGAAATCTTTGAGCTATTTTGTGAATAGAAACAAGCCTTTGAGACTTGAGCCTTTCGGTGCATTTTGTTGTCGTAAGGTGGAACAGTTGCAGAATCAGTTGCGGCAGCACTTCAGGACGGTTGAGAGTCTGTCGTCTGCGGAGCAGGACCTCCAACTGGAGCTGCGAGCCGTCAGACAGCGACTGGCAGCTGCCGACAGACAGCTGCTGGAGAGGGAGGCGGAGGTCTAATTAATATTTTCGTATTCAAGTTTATTGATTCATTTTCTATTTAGCTTAAATTAGTTATTGATTTATGCTAATGAAAAAACTCAGACGCGTTCTGGACGAGCGGTTCCCAGCTTTTTTTAAAATGTACTCCAAGCAAACAAGTGAACTTTGCACAGACCCCACAGTAGGCGCATGGAACACTGCACTTGAAATAATTTTTTAGTTTATTGGAGATCACTTCAAGATAGTGATCTAATAAAGATTGGTTGGTAGGTTAACAGTCAATAAGTATCGAGAGTGAATTTGAGCGAAAATAGGGTTGTATACTACCCGGACAGCATGTATTTATTGCAAAAGAATCGTTGGAAAGAGTTCAAAATTACTGAGAAGCAGAAAAGAGGTCGTCACACTTTTTTTCTCACTCTTGATGCTTATTGACTGTTAACCGTCCCACCAACCTTTATTAGATCACTATCTTTTTCAACTTAAAAAAAATTAAATTCTTATTTCCTTTGCGTACTCCTTTACAACAGTTCGCGTACCCCTGTTCGAAACCATTTGGTAACAGTGAGGATGGTCAAAGTTGCATCAGTAGTTGTTGACTGTAGCAGTTGTCACTTGGTAATTCATTTGCTTGTAGTTCAAATGTCAAAAGTTGAACTTTCACTTTTGAATGTGTTTGTGTTTTGCGTGTAGTTAAAATCAGTGAAACTTCTGCACGAAGTCAGCAAAACGAACGCGGGTGTTCAGTCGCAGGACAATATGTCGGCGTGGAACCAGTTGAATGCCTCTGACTCATTAGAGTTTGAAGATAGACTGGTGCTGGCAAAGATGTCGGCTCAGTTGACGCAGATTCAGTACGAGAAGCAGACTACAAACGATAGCCTTCAGGTAAAAACTCAGCCTCGTTATTTGTTGAATTTCAGTTGAATAAATCTGGAAATGAAGTCATTTTATGTGCTATTGAGGAATGACTTCGGATGGGCTTGACTATGATTTGAGTTTCTTAGACTTTATCTCGGTTGGCGTTTGTGTTGTTTTAGAAATTTAGAGTCTTTTTGGCCTCTGTGAATGTCGTATCTTTGGCTACTCTAGATATGTATTACAGCCATTTTAAAACTAAAAGTACTTATACATTGGATTTTGTTAAGTTCGTTTGCAACCTCCAAACATGAAACTGTTATGTGACCAAGCTTTGAGTGTTCACAATCTTTTCAATTGAGGGAGAGAGAGACATACAGACAGACTGTCTGACAGACAGACAGAACTGACAGACAGACAGAGATCAGTTTCTCATATGCTAATAAAGATTATACTGCTTGTAGATTGATGCTATTGTTATTGCTTTTGCTTTGTAGAAGGCAAATGATGCAATTGAGGCGTTGGTTCAGGAGAATGCAGAACTCAAACACTTTCTTCAGCTGTTTCACAATCAGTTGACTAATGAAAGGAACATGGTTTGTCGACTGACCTATGACAAGATGGCAGCACAACAACAGTTCTTTGTATGTATTCAGGGTTTTCTCACCAGGTGGCCTCTTTTGCCTACATGGTCATTATTATGCAGGCGTTCAACACCCCAGCGTAGAATGGAATTTGTGAATTTGATCATTTTGAGAGATTAAATGCATCTGCTTCCAAAATTATTTTGATATTAATGAAAATTATGTGATATGATATGACATGAATGAGACATTTTTATGTTTTAGCATAGACAGATGAGAGATTGCTAATTTGTAAACCGACGGAACGGGTTCAACCCCGTAGGAGCCCCAAAGGTCGACTCAGCCTATTTCGCCAAGAGGGCGGTTATAATTTCAAACTGAGGAGCGGCTTTCGCTGCGGAGTAAAGCGTAGGCCTAAATGTTTGACAGGCAACCTACTCTAGATTAATGGTGTTTGCCACCCGCGTCGCTGTATGCCTAAGAGACCTGAGATCAGCACCGGACCCAACGCTCGAATTCGGGCATGGGAAAACTATATTAAAAAATTTGTTACGCGGCATGTGATGTAAACTGTTGATTGAAGGCTGCAGATGAAGACTGTGAGACTCTGAAGCAGCAGAGGGAGAAGCTCGAGGCGGACGTTCATCGTCACGAGACAGATTCCTTGCGTCTTTCTGCACTTTTGGATTCGTACAAACAGCAGACAGGCGTTAAACTTGACACAAGGCTTAACAAAGCCAACCGTGAATTGAAAAAGGTAAAAAAAACTTTATAAGTCAAATCATAATAAGAGTAGAATTATTTTGCCATTTAGAGGCACATTTAGTCTGACTGCAAAATTTAATTGTTGACTATGAATTACTGTACTATGGTGATGATGTTTGATGTGATTAGTCTGCTTTTACATCTATGAACTTTGTCTCTCTTTGTTTCTCTTTTCCTTCATCGTCTGTCTCACTGTTTTCCACTCTGATTGATCTCTGGAATTGACCTTAACTTAATATCTTAAATGTTACATGTATACATTTCAGCAAACCTCAATTTTATGTATACTGTAAATATGCTAATAAATTATTACCCATGGTGTTCTATATAAATGATTACTTTTCAACTGGAAGCAAGTTACATAAACATAATATAAGAAGATGTGAATATTTTTCCTTTTCATTCCTTTTTGCTGCACTAACATGAGACTACTGTATTCACTCTAAAATTCTTTGGACCAAGAATATGGAATTCCCTTCCTGTTTATCTAACCAACTTATCAAACTTAAATGAATTCAAAAGTAAACTTAAACAACATATCATGTCGATAAATTAATGGGGGAGGGGGTTTGTCATTATTTCCACATTCTAATAATAATAATAATAATAATTATAATAATGATAATAATAATAATACTCTTCTGAAGAATTGTAAGCACTGGGGCTGACTGAGAGGGGGTGACTTACGTTGTTCTTTATAAACAAATTAAATCTGACTTATTATCTCCTGTTAATTTACCCACTGGGAATGATGAATTGTGGCACTGTGTAAACTTTTACATTCCATCTAAGTTCACATTAATAATTTATTAATTGATGTCATTATTTGATCTTTCACGATGCTTTCAGATGTTGTTATTCAAAATGTCTGTTATCTTTTGTTACTTTAAAATGTGTAGAAGTCATCGGAGCTTCTGTTGACAAAGCGTCTTCTGTCGTCAAGAGAGAAGGACATCTTACTCCTTCAGAACGTCATCGAGTGAGTTCTGCAGTCAGACTGGGTCTACACCCAGAGCCTTGCTCTGCTTATTAAAACATCACTTGATGTGCAATTATCCAAATGCTTTAATGCTTGTCTCACCAAGTGGCATTTCTATTTCTGTCATGTTAGGATTTTATAAAGTCCTTTCAGTTTTTTTATTCAATCAGCTTTTAATTATGAATTCAATTTGGATTTTTACTTTCAAACTAGATGCTCAGCTGGATATATTATGGCATAAATAGAAATTTCTCTATTATTATTTTTTTTTACTGACACTAACTACTCCTTGTGTATAATTTTGTTATTTTAGGTTAATGTTGAAGCCTGATGAAGGTAATTTATAAGCATGTCTTCTATAAACCACAATATTTGTATAACATAGAAATGGCTTTTTACATGTATC
Organism: Amynthas corticis; assembly: GCA_900184025.1. Taxonomy (NCBI): domain Eukaryota; kingdom Metazoa; phylum Annelida; class Clitellata; order Crassiclitellata; family Megascolecidae; genus Amynthas; species Amynthas corticis. The sequence continues at coordinate 930 of FXXH010464039.1, read as the reverse complement.
TTAAAAGATGACTGAACATTATAAAAGTTATGAAGTCCTGTAGCATTAGAAATTCTTGTAACTTTATTTGTAACACCATTTATTGACCGATGAAGAAGAAAGGGGGTGGGAGGTTATCAGAATGATAACAACATTGGCGTGGAGATCCATAGGTTCAACATTTTGATACCCACTGGAGCCCTGAGGTTGACTGAGCTTTCACTCGCTAGAGGGCAGTGACAAAATGAGTGGCAATGGTATAAACTGTGCAAGTCAAACAGGCATGCTACGCGATGCACTGAGTGGACGTGGCTGAGGTACTATGGCAACGGAGATCGGCGTCGCCCTATGGGCCCTGCCTTGGATGTGGTCTTGGGAAGGACTTTGACTTTTGACAGAAAAAAAGTGATCCCATGTGAATATTATTTACTGTAATTGTCATGTCTGTAAGAAGTGTTCATGTATTTCATTTTGCAGCTGCTTTTGTGAAATGAGCAACGTCTTCTGCTCATCAAAACTATTTCAGCTGCGGGCCAGAGGTCGTCTGTGATGAAGAAGCTGCTCCAAAATGCTCTGAAGGAAGTCATGTAAGAATGTTTACATTCTCAAAAGTTCAACGTAAATTTAGAATCAATAATTAATTTGTTTTATTCATCCTCGGATATCATCATCATCATCATCATCATCATCAAGTGCTCTGTCCAGAAACAGGTTCCATGCTCCACCATCACCACTCCTTTCTTTTTCAGGGTTTCATGCTTGTTCTTTGTTTTAGGATCAAACATCCACTCCAGCATCTGTGTCCTTGGTCGTCCTTGTGGTGCTTTTCCTTCTATCCTCCCCCTTGGTATTTCTCCTAGTAGACAGGTCTCTTCTTTCAGAACTAGGGTTGTTAAACGATAACCGGAAATCCGGTTACCGGTTTCCAAAACGATAACCGGTTTTAAAACT
>FXXH010463715.1:0-10154 GCA_900184025.1 Amynthas corticis | reverse complement strand
ATATATATGGAGACGCATAACTAAAGGCTCTGCACCCAGATTTAGTACGACGATAGGGTGTGGATATGCTTGTCTATTAGTATTAGTTCATCATGATGCATAAATCACAATAATTATAATTAACAAACTTTCTAATTTTTTGTGTAAGAGTTTGTAAATTGACAGAATTTGTTGGATGGGAACTTGCATGTTATAATAACAGATGACGACAGAATGATAATAAAGGTGGATAGTTGGATAGATGTGAATTTCATGTTGTCGCTAGGTTTACCTCAATCAACCGAAGCGACTACAATCAACAAAGTCTGTGCCTCTGGAGTGAAGTCAATCATGATGGCATCACAGAGCTTAATGTGTGGTCACCAGGTAATAAAAGAAATTCCTTAATCGTTCTCTAAATTACACTTGACTTACAGAGCAGAAATGGTGTATGTGGCATGATTATATAATAATTCAAATGTGACATTGGAGTTATTTCACTTTTGAAATCTAATATCAGTTGTCAAGTTCTAGCATAATGATTTTATGTCTAAATCAGTGTAGCTTTTTGAATAATTTTAGTTTTATTTTAGGAATTCATATAGTAGATTTACCGAAAAACAGATAGATCTGTTGGAGTCTACCAAAACCGATGGATTTATTAGTCCAGTAGTTTCTATTGCAAAATAGCTATTGAATTTTGAAAAAAGGCAGATCAACTGTATATCAGTTAAATCTACTGAAAAAAACTTTAGTTCTATTAAAACATATTGGGAATACTTAGACGCTGATGATGATTGTCAATTGACTTCTGTTGTGCAGGAAGTAATGGCAGCTGGTGGAATGGAAAGTATGTCAAATGTGCCTTACTATATGCTAAGAGGTGACATGGCTTATGGTGGAATCACACTTCACGTAAGTTTCTTTGATTTTGCAAACGTTGAAGTCTGAACTTGACATTATCACGTGACTTGATCATTTTATCCGAACATGGTTGTTTGGTTATTATGTGTTTATTGCCAATATGTTCGATTTTGAGAGGGAATGAAATTACACCGTTTGCAGAATTCTGATTTATATGAATTTTGTGTTTTTTATGAGTGAAACCCTCTGTTTTGAACACTATGTTACAGGATGGAATCTTGTATGATTCACTCACAGATGTCTACAATAACTTCCACATGGTTTGGATAATTTTACTTTCGATTTGAACTAATTAAAATTTCTCAAGCTTAATTTTGATTTGGATGCATTTGAAATTGTCTATATTAGCTACTGTGCTATAGTCTTCCATTAGACATTGTAGACTATGTCTAGATTCTTGATATAGTTGCTTTTTGTTTGGCTGTGTTCTGTGCTTTTCTCGCTGAGTTTTTCCATCGTTCATGGGTCATTCGTGTCTGCATAAGCCCTTAGTTTGGTCAGTAACTCTCTTTGACATACCTATTCAAGTCACTTGTGATGCTTTGAAATCTAATCTAATGTAATCTTAAACTTCTATAGCACCACTTCATAATGCACAGAGGCATCAGCCGATGGCACACCAAATCAAAATCATTCAAAATCCAGTTCAAATCCAGGGTATCTGGCCTCACAAACAGGTGACAGTCTATGGTGGATAAGCCAGGTAAAAAAGATGGGGTTTTAATCTTGTTCTAAAAATTTGTAATGAATTAGCAGTGCGCACATGCTGAGGCAATGAGTTCCAGAGATTGGGGGCGGCCACTGAGAAAGCATGACTACCAAGAATGGTCCGAGTATGAGAAAGGGGTATAACAAATGCAGATGAGGAGGATCTAGTCGAGTATTTGTTTGTTTGCACAGAAAGTTTTGAAAGGAGGTAGCTAGGTTTCTTGTAATAAAGTGTTTTGTATACCAAGAGGCAGATTTTGAAGTGTATTCTTTCTCTAATTGGAAGCCAGTGGAGACTCTTGCGAACTGGGGTTATGTGCTCTCGTTTTGGGGTTTGTATGTGTGGTGGCTTTGTAAATGCTTTGTTGTGTTGTCCTCTTAATTATCACAGTTTTACCCGGCTCATGTTTTTACAAGAGGAACTTTAAATATCTGGATTTCATACAATTTCTAAATTTTATTTTCATGCTCCTTTAGCATTGAAAAATGAAATAAAAACAAAATCTTTGTCTTAGATTTAAATGACTGATGAAATCACATGACTATGAAGTTGATATTGAATGGTACTTGTTTCTACAAGTCGGGTGGATTATGTCGTGAGTTTTAGGGTATCTGTGGTTGTAGGGTATCTGTGCGGAAACGACAGCAAAAAAGATGGGCATTTCACGTGAAGAGCAGGACGAATATGCTATCATGAGCTACAAAAGGAGTCAAGAGTCAGCAAAGAAGGGAATCTTTAAGAAGGAGATCATTCCAGTTACAGTGAAACCAAAAAGAGGTATTTTCAAAATCCCAGCATATCAATATAAGATAAGCATTCAATAGTTTTCTTTCATCTCGGTTTGGATACACTTTGACTCTTGATATAGACGAAATGTGTATAATCTTGTGCTCTATGATGTCTGACATGGTATCATTAAATTTGGCCGCTGGATTATTTTTAAAATTTGGAGTCGGGTGGCAATAGAAAATGGTAACTCATTGGTGATAGACTGAGCAGAATAGTTGGGGGTGACTCTTGTTTCTATTGTGCTCAAGCACCATGTTGGTATAAGATTAAAGAATTTGTTATGCAGTCTTGCCAAAGCAGCTATGTTAGAATGCTAGAAGACATTGCCATAGTGCACACGTGTATGATCCTCACTTTGGATCGATGATTATCAGACTTGTTCATTCCACTTTGAATACAGCCATTTAAAGCAGACTGGTTCTTTTCTGATAAGCTGTATGTAAAGATTTAGTTGATTTTGTCATCTTAATCTTGATCTTGATTATTAATTTGGTGTTTCAATTAAGGAGATTTGAAAACACTTGCCTTTTAGCTATCGGAATTTATTTTGGATTTAACAGTAGGTAATGTTGACATTCAGTCATCATTTGTAATTTTTGTGGGCAAGAGTATGTGCTATTGTCTTGCTTTATAGCACGCAGGCATGGTAGTTTTACATTTCCGATAGTAGGACTGTCTATTGTAGTCATATTTTAATGTGATCAGTTGAGACTACTGTAGTTGCTTTAGTCAAAGGCAGTTTATGATGACTGATGTTTGATTGGAGGAGTTCTTGCTTGGAGAGACTGAGATTGGATAAGCAAACATTAAACAGCGTTCCTGTTTGGTGATGAAGCAGAAATTTCATCTAGTCCTGTAATTTATTTTTAGGAAAAGAGGTCACCGTCACCGAAGATGAAGAGATCTTTCGAGTAAATTTTGAGAAAATCAAATCGCTGAAAGCTGTGTTTCAGAAGGACGGTGAGCTGTAGTAATTTCATAAATTAATTCCTGATTTCTTATACTGTTACAAGTATTGTTAATGGAAATTATTGATATTTGAATGATTTGTTTTATATGTGTATTGTTTTAAAGGTACTGTAACAGCTGCTAATGCCAGTACCCTAAGTGACGGTGCAAGTGCAGTTATACTCATGACAAAAGCTGGAGTTGATCGACTTAAGGTTACACCTTTGGCACGAATCATCAGTAAGCTTTTTTAATTGATTAAACTATATAGAAACTATAAACTTGCTGACCTCGATGAATCGGACAAGAGTTGACACACATTAATATTTGTCTCAGGACAATTTTTTTCTTATAAGACCTTCGGGAATGAAGTACCGAGGGCATAAAAAAAAATATATATATACATATATCACCTGTAGAGTCATCTGACTTAAACTGGCTCAGTGCTGAAATATCATTTGATAGCAATATTTTTTTAGTTTGGGTATGAAAAGCAGTGTTCAGACAATGCCGAGATTGTTCAGTAGCACATTCTTGCCTACAAGGAGAATGCAATACAGATTGGACAGAAGTACTAGCTCAATAACATTGCATAGATTCACTGAGCTTTCATAAATTCAAGTCTACACAAGTATATTTTTACATAACCTTTATTTTTAAAGCATGTATGGATTGGAAACCTGCTTTTGATTAAAAAATTCTTTAGAAAAATTATAAACATCTACTGAGCAAATTTTCAAAATCTGATGGCTTTCATTGATGATGCTTTTGCCTGGAAACTATGTTTGCAAGGTCACACAATGGGAAATTACTGATGTAATGTAACAGAATATTTATATAGCGCCTCTTCTGAATAATCACTCAGAAGCGCCCCCACTGTAATTACTGCATACTGTTGCGTGATGGCCCTTCTGCTGCTTATAATGTTTCTATTCTGTTTACTTACTTATTTAAAGTTGCGTGTTGCCGCTGTGTGTTTCAGATAATAGTATTCTTTCCGATTGCTTTGTAATATGGTGGACGTTTTTGAAGTATTATTAATTAAATCTTGAAAATCCTACGAGTTTTCATAGTCATCCAGCCTCGCCTCCCAACAATACTGACGAAGAGATAAGTTTTAAGTCTTTTCAAAAAGAGGGCCATAGAATTATTGACTTACTTGCTTGTGTGGGTTAAGTGGGTTTTACGTTGCTTTGTCTTTTGACAGCCTTTGCTGATGCAGCGACTGATCCAGTCGACTTTCCAATTGCACCTGCTTTGGCCGTGCCTCGTCTTTTGAAGCAGGCAGGAATCGAAGCAAAAGACGTTGCCATGTGGGAAATCAACGAAGCTTTCAGTGCTGTTGCAATTGCAAACGTACGCAAACTTGGGCTTGACATCAACAAAGTCAACATTAACGGAGGTGCCGTCAGTATCGGTCACCCTGTAGGGTAAGTGGCACAGAGAAAACATTTCTGCTGATGAGTTTTTTGGTTTATTGGGGTCCCTAACATTTTTTTCTTTAATGGTGTGATTGCTCTTGTAACATTTCCTGAAAATATTAATTATTTCGGCTCATTAGTATTTTCTTTTGGTTCTTTATTGATTGGAAGATATCAAACTTTTCTGTTGTTGTTGTGCTTTCATCTCTTGCTTTCCTGTACACTCAGACACAGCTTAACTAATTAGACTGATACAGTAGTATAGGGAAACTGTAGCTATAGACTTGACTGTGGACCAAGATTTCTATAAAACATAAGTCTTCTTCCATACTTAATGTACAGGCATAGTTCTGAAGTTTAAGTATTTTTGACTAGTCTGGATCAAATGTTACCCAAGACATTCTTAGTTGAAAGTTTGTGCCGCGATCCAAGAAAAAACCCTTGGCGACCAAATTTTTGGTTGCAACCCATAGGTTGGGAAACCATGATTTATATAGTGCTCTGCGTTGTAACCTCAATAAATAAATGACTGTTAGAGTTGGAAAGCTGTCTTTAATGAAACAGGCTAATTGCTTACCGGCATCCATTATTCAATTGATGTGGTTGAGCTGTTTCATGCATGTATTTAATTCAAAGGTATTTTTAACCATTTTAACTGGTAACCATTGGCAAGTTTCAGACAGTGATGTTATGTTGCAGAAATAGCTGTTCAATGCCCAACAGCTTGCATATGATCTGCATTATTATGAACTGGAGATCACTCCAGTGCTGAATAAAGCTGACGATTGTGTGAATGTTGTAGAATGTCTGGCGCTAGACTTGTTACTCATCTCGTCCACAACCTAAAACCTGGTGAGAAGGGAGTTGCAGCAATTTGCAATGGAGGCGGTGCAGCATCTTCAATCTTGATTGAGAAACTGTGATTCATTTCATACGATTGACGTGGTCCTCGAGCATGATTTGATGTTGTCTTATTTTTTGATGCCTTGCTATAATTAGGCAAATCAATGTTAATTTATCTATGTTGATTATGTGATGCCCAGGCATGCTGTCTGTTGATTTGGCAGATACAAATTATGATAGAAATTATTGAGGTATTTTACCTATTAATAGCAATAAAAAGACAAGGTTGAAAAAATGGACTCGTTTGCTTGATGAAAAGCCTTTATTATCTACTTACCATTCCTGGACATAGGCAGGACTTACAGGAGTGTTGAGGTCATCATGCCTCTGGACGGAGTAAATGATGTGAAACATGTTGCTGCTTTGACTCTAAAATAGATGCTAAGAATGTTAAAATATTGTGTATTTATGTATTTTGTAAGCAATGTGAGTCATTTATTAAAAACGTTAGGAGGCATGGCAATATCTGGTCTGTGTACTGGTGTCAGTAATGTTGAAAAGTATGCCAAAAATGGGTGGTAATGTCAAAATTTATTAACAAATATTCCATTCTTATTTAAACATATCTTATGGCCGTTTGTGATAATTTTTCTTCGCTTACCCATGTTCATATTCATCATTGTTGCCATTTTCAAGCATGTAATTCTGTAATTTCTCAGACCTTTTGGACCGGTGTTAATAGCATTTGGGTGTAATTGTCTGATCTCATTATTATTATGTGATGGCTGATTGATTCTGATGTATTTTAGTGCATTCATTCCTTAGTATCCTTAAATGGCTTAGAAGGATACTGAGGATTGGATAATTCATTCTTCTAGATGGGCGCAATACCCATTGGTGTCTATTGCAGTTTGAGTTCATCTCTTCCATTCGTCTCTGTCTTGTGTGGCTTTGTAAGCTTCATATGTGTCCATAATGCACCGTTCTTTAATATTGTCTATCCATTCTTTTCGTGGTCTTCCCCTGATGTTTTCACCTTCCATTACTCTGAACATGATCTTTTTTATCAGCCTTTCATCTTTCATTCTGCAGATATGACCAAATAGTCAAAGTTTCCTATCAATGACTGTTTGGATGATGGACACATACTCAGGATGGAAGAAATAAGAAACCCAAAACGAATTTTCGACTACAAACCAAAGGGGAAAAGATCCAAAGGTAGACCAAAAAGACAATGGGTGGATGGATTGGAAGAGGGTCTGAACATGGCAGGGCTGAACCTCAACAGAAAAACTGACGGAAGACACCGAATGACCTTGGAAGAAATAGAAAAGGACAGAGAACCTTATTAAATGATTTTTTGAAGAGAAATGCTTTCTATTTAGATAGAAAAACTTGGAGATGTTGCAAGAAGTGAAAGAAATGGTGACTGATAACTTGTTCTTTGATCGTGATGTAGACGGCAGAAAGAGGCTGGAATTGAGTTCCAAAATTTTGCTGCAGCATATGAAAAAGCAAGTTTGCAAATTTTGAGAAATGGTTGATTCAGAGGACGTAAGAGAGCGACACATGAGGCATAGATTGAATTTAATGGTCGTATTGTTCATATCATGTTTGAATTATCTACCAGAATATGCCTACTGTATTTAATCTGTTAGGCTTTCATGACATTGTGATTCTATAGTTTTGGCTTGGTTGCTTTGATTCTTGAAGATTATTATATTACTTTATATAATAGCTTGAAACAGTTACTAATTAATTATTATACCTGTATGTGAAGATTAATTAGCATTATGCCTAAACTATATTATTTAAATCATGTCTTAAAGAAGTGCCTTAAATTCTTGGAGCCTTTTATCTTATTGTTGTTTTTGCAGTGTGATTTGTTATTGATATGTTCAATGACTAAATGAAATTAAAAATATTGTTTCATGAATTGTAGAATGATGTATTGTTTCTACATTAAGGAAAGGCATGGGTGAACCCAGAACAGTTACAGCAGTTTACTTCATTTGATAGTGAAAATCCTCACTGAGCAACTGAATTGTTTATTGTTAGAACACAATATGATAAAAATGTTCAAAAATTTAATGACAAATTTTGTATAATCTTATAACACTAGCCAGTCAATCTCTTCATAACCTTGCTGTAATTTTTAAAATAAATTTTAATGAGTTTGTAAAACTACTTCTGTACGAATTAGGTCTTTTAAGAATTTTGGTTCTTGTCCTTTAAAACACTTTCACTGCTTGCCAATGCCCAGTCAACTACTGTAGGTTAATTTTCAGAATGCTAATGCCAATGTTTCAACTCCAGAGTAAGTAAAGTAAAGTAAAATCTCGTAAATTTATAAAGTGCTTTGGAAAGTAGCACAGTAGTAGCTGCTTATTCTTATGCTAACTCTACTACACCACTATTTAAAATCCATCAAATATAATTACAGGTATTGTCACTAACATTCTAGGTGAAGCATTTAAGACCTATTCCAGTGTTTAATCCAGACCCCAGGCCTTAGGAAGGGAAATTGACTTGGCTGGAGTGGAAGAGACAGTTCAATGCAAAAATTTGTCAGTGCTGATTTTGTTGTTGGAGGGGGTGATTTTGAGGGGTATTTTTGGAGGGGGATCTCCCTAACAGGCCTGGATAAAACACTGATCTATTCATTATAATAAAGACCACCCACATAACTCTGGCATTTCTCAACAGTAATTTGAACGGTAACACGTATTTTTAAGAAATGGCAGCGCTACATAAAAATGTTGATGAAGTAGGGACGAGGTTTAAATGTATTTTTACAAATTGCAGCTGAACCCTCGGACGATCGAGATCTTTCATTACAAATACTACCGGTAAGGATTTATGAAAATTTCAGGCTGATTTTAATATGCATTTGATATATTGATGGTTCTTTTGCGTTGGATAACGCAAAGATAATCAGAATCGTATATGCAGATAGGGTTGCCAGATCTCCCGTATTTTACCGGAGCTCCCGTATTTCAGCCCCAGTCTGTTTGTAATATTGATTAAATACATGCAAGTGATGCAGTGCATTGAACACAATCTCCCGTATTTCGACTTTGGATATATGGCAACCCTATATGCAGATATTCTATTTATATAGCGCATTAATTTAAAGTAGTCATCAGACGAAATAGCTACGCATACTATATCCACCACCACCGAATAGGATCATGCTTTATTTTTCTGCTACAATGATTTTACTTTATGGGAGCATTGTGCAAATACATTAAACAACAGATGTACTTCTGGTGTTGCAGATAATCACCTGCAGCTTCTGCAAAAATGATGACTGGAGATAATCAAGGTTCTCTGAGAAATAGAAAGAAATATAAATTACATTCTAGTCAAGACTTTCCTTATGTAGGTCAGCAATTGCACGGGCATGAATATGAGTCTGATAGCACATCTTATTCCAGAGAAGAAGCAAATGTCACACAAGGGTTTCTATTTTGGTGGATCAAAAATATCACTGGAGTGATTTTCTTGTTTGTTTGCGGCTGCTGTCATGGATATTTTGCGAGAACCAAGCACGAGAACACTCTTTGGTTTTCAAATATTCGGGTGGGTTTGACTTTTTGAATGCCTTAGTTGTTTTATTTACCTAATTCTATTAAGGCTTTATGACAAAGATCATTTTTTAAGAATTAATATATACATTTGTCATAATTTAAGTGTTTTTTATGGTCACGAATTTATTGCTCTATTAGTAGTGTTTTTATGCTTAAAGAAGTACGTATTAAATACATAATTTTACATAGCATGGTAGTCCTTGTATACATGCTCTTCTTTTTCTTCTTCATGTTTCGCGTATTGCTATGTCGGTGACTTTGGATTTCCACTTTACTCTGTGTCTGGCTTTTCTCATCAGTTTGAATCGTTTGATGTTGTGTTTTGTTCCTGCACTTCTCTTAGACTTCCTGCATACTTTATTCTTTTTCTTTCTTTTGCTCTTTTCCCTCTATTTTTCCTGTTATGACTAGATTTTCCAGTCTGTCCTTTCATATTAGATGTTCGAAAAGTTCAAGCTTTCTTACCCAGTAGGTTTTTAGCAAAGTTTTTATGATTACATCTTACCATGTCTTAAACACCAATACAGGTATTGATACATGATCATCTATTTTTTATCTTTTTTTTCAATCTATGTATTTGTTATGATATTATTGTCACAAAATAAGATAAATTGCTTGGTTATTTTGAACTTATAATATGTTTTTTAAAGAATGATGTTTGTGAGAAGGTCAAATTAATTGTGTTTAGTCATATTAAGCACCCCTTACAGATTTCTATCTTGGGATAAATAAAATTTTGCAGTTTGCTGATTTTGGTAAAATTGCTTTTGTTTGAAGCATAAAGATGTTTATCGTCTGACATTTGACAAATAATCAGATTCTGAATAATGGAGTTATATTTGCTGAAGCTTCTATGAGCTATATTTTTGACATTTTAAAATGTAATATATTATGAAATATTTTGACATTTGGATGACAGCCTTAAAATGTGGTCTCTGCTCATTTGTTCAA
>FXXH010462296.1:0-10065 GCA_900184025.1 Amynthas corticis | reverse complement strand
AGGGTATCCGGCCGGACAGACGGGTGGCAATCTATGGTAGATAAGCCAGGTCAAAAAGATGCACAGGGCTTCATTAAAACTGGACTTTATTGGGAGCAGACATCGGGAAATGCCTTCTCTTTAAAAGAGAATGAATCTGGCATACATTGTGTGAACACTTATTATGTGCTGACTGACAGACCTTGATGTAGCCCATCATTTAGCTTCTGTCTGAAAGTATTATAATAATTAATTAAAGTATCTTTTATCCTAGTTGTAAATGCTGGAATGTCAAAGGTCACAGTCAACCAAAACTGTGAAATATAATCTGAAATAGTTGTAATCTTATTTATTACAATGTACAAAAATGCATCATGCATCCCATCGGTTTAATGCTTTGGCTTGAAATTGAAAATGTAATTAACAAGATTTAATTGAAATGGACTGAATTGCTCAATATAAGTTACTGTTTTAGTCAAATAAAGCAAAGAATGCATGGCTTGAGTGCATCAACTTATTTTTACTGTTTTGAAATAATATTTTTGACATGTAAATCAGGCACACAGGACAAATCTGTGCTGTGGGTGACCTTCTCATTTGCAAAAGAATATTTAGTTTTAAGAATTTTTATTTGTTTGTCTGCATTGCATCCATTTTATCCATTGGTATATTACTTTCCATTACAGCTACATTGTAGCAAGGATGGTGATGCGTCATTGCATTGCTTGAGATTTTTAATATCCTGAAATTATTATTATTATTATTAAATGTTAAGATTAGTGTGATGACTCGTCCGTAAGAACTCCGTGAACACATTGCAATGTTGTAATTCGTAGCTGGTGTGAAACAACCATGTCTTCAGCTTCTCCTTGAAGGTGTCTATTGTGGGGGAGAGAAATGTGTTATGCCACCCTCTGGGAGATTTTTGAATAAGTTTTCAGATCTCTCCTGTTAATAAATAATCAGTTTTCATATATTTTACGCTATTAAGAGGATTAAATGACAGAAGCTTAGTGATTTGATTTTGCTTTCAAAGCATCAACATTTCTGTTCCGGATGGGTGTTTTACGGCTATTGTTGGTCCAGTTGGTGCTGGAAAATCATCTATTATTTCAGCCATTTTGGGAGAAATGGAAAAGATCGATGGAAAAGTTAATGTCAATGTATGTTTGAGAAGTTTTGAAAATCATTAATTTTCATTACAGTTTCTGCTGATTTGTAACATGTTTATGGACTCCCTTTCAAAGAAGATGAGCAATATATTACTGCTATTATGCTGTGAAGTGCTGCTGCACATTCAGGTATAAAAAGTTTAAAGGACACAGTGGACTGAATTGCTACTTAATGGTGAAGTTTATAATCAGAGCTATTAGAATCTGTACTATTATAAAAGCAACCACTGTACTTAACTGTCACATACTGTATATGAATGAACTTGTTTCAATTCCAGTTTCAGAACTTCCGTATTACCGGGTATTGACGTGGTGTGATTTAGAAGAGGGCTAAATGTTACTTCTTGAATAAATTTGATTTGTCATGATGCTTTATTGAATCATGCTTATTTTGACTCTATTACTTGAGATGAAAGTTAAATAGGATTTATAGTATCACAATGCTATTTGATTAAACTGTGTTTACCGATTTAATATACTATAGGGATCTGTTGCATATGTTGCCCAACAAGCATGGCTGCAGAATATGACACTAAGGGACAACATTCTCTTTGGAGAACCGTATGACGCTAGACGCTACAACATGGTTCTTGATGCCTGTGCGCTACGACCTGACCTTGAAATTCTTCCTGCCGGAGATTTAACAGAGATTGGAGAAAAAGTATTCTTGGTTTTTAATTTTTGGCATCTGGTTCATTGGATATCCAATATGATGTTGTAAATTACCTTTTCAAATGTATGTATCTGATTATGTGTAAATAAAATTGTCAAAACTAAATGGACAAACGTTTGGTAAGGTATATTATTATTAAATGAATCAACCTCAAGTAGTCTTTGAACATGCAAGGGGCATTCAAGACTGTTCTGCCAGAACATCTAGTAAGAACAAAGCTAGGCTAAACAATGGTTTTAATCATTTCTAAACGTTAAAGGCAGTTGCCATATTGTTATTTTGACAGTACGGTTCACTTGCTTGTATTGCATGAACACACACAGGATAAGAATAGATTATAGAGTACTAGACCATAGAAACTGTGCCTTGTTTGCATTATATAGAGAAGAATACAGTGGTACTTTGTTTTACCTTCAAGGGTATTAATTTAAGTGGAGGACAGAAGCAGAGGATCAGTCTTGCACGAGCAGTGTATCAAGACCGAGATATCTATTTATTCGACGATCCTCTAAGTGCCGTTGATTCACTTGTGGGAAAACATCTCTTTGAACAAGTTTTCAGCAGCTCTGGACTTCTCAGCAATAAGGTGCAATTTCTGTAATGGATATAAATATTTATGCTGACAATTATATCCTTAATTTTGAGGGTTTCAAGAGATGGAGGTAGATGCAGTGTTCAAGAATTTATATTTTATGAGTTTTTCAAATATTGAAAAGCCAGCGAAGTTTATGAATTTAAAAAAGGAGCTGAATTTTTTTTATAAAATTCAATTCCACACATTTTAAAGGTATTTTAAAATATCTTTAGAAAATGACTTGCATAACTCAAAGTCAAATAATTAACTTTATGATCAAGCTAGTGTGCAATGTCACTATTTAGGCTTTATAATACAGCAGCAAATAAATTTACAGCTTTATTTCACCATTCAGTTGATAATAAAAGGTAAACAATAAAATTAAACATTTGACAGTGATATCACAGTGTTGCCAAGTTGTTTTGACTATCATTTCCTTTTAAAAGTGGCCCAACCAAAGTTACTGTATTGCTGAATTTTGCTGAATTTTAAATAAAATGTAAAATCTATTAATTTTACTGAATTTTAAAACTGGACTCACTGAATTCTCGAACACTGGGTAGGTGTAAGATTTGCATCATGCAATTCTTGTCAGTCTATTAGAACTACAACAATGTGTTGTCTCTTTGTTTCTTGTTAACTGCAAGTGATCCATGTAACATCTGAACTGACTTCCATTCTTTCTTAACACTCCGACAGTTCATTTTTTCATTCTGATATTTGCTTGAAAATCATTAACATTCTCTATCCAATTTCATGAATCCCTGTACAGTTTTTTTAATGTTGTCTCCGGAATGTTCAGTCTTTCCTTCATCATTAAAGGTCGCCCAAAATGGGACTATCATAATCTCCAATCACCAGTTTCTAATTTTGTGGTGAGCTCTAGGTGTCTGTCTGATTGACTGAGAGACATGCAGCAATTCCCACATGATTGCTTTATGCCATTAATGCTATACAAGTTTACATATATTACATACATTTATTTATGCAATGTAAACCTAGTATTTTCATTAAGAGGTATATTAATCTGCATTTTAGACACGTATTTTGGTAACTCATGGTCTTCAATATTTGCCAAAAGTTGACAATATAGTTGTGCTGCTCAATGGAAGAGTTTCAGAGATTGGTTCTTATGAAATGCTGTTGTCACATGATGGTCCTTTTGCTCAGTTTCTAAAGACTTATCTTACTTCAGAAGATGATGATAAAGATCCTGAAGGTTTGAAACTTTGTCATTATTTTTTAAAGCAAAAGCGTCTATTCTTGTCTAGTACCGGTACATGGGGATCAGCACCAGATCCTATGTTCGTTCAAGTACAGGACTAACTTTACTTTTTTTGATCTAAGAAAAATTCTCAGTTGCTTTTTTAAATATTATTGTGGCAGTAAAGTAATAATGGCCCCACTTTTCAAGTTTTACCAGATACTCGGTGTTTGTATACATGTGACATTAAATGAATATTTTATTAACTGTCAAAGCAAATTTATGCTAGATTTGGTACATATACTATTGCATGCTTTTCTCCTTAAATTATTTTTTTAATATTTTTTAAAAATCCAGTGGAGAAAGTGAAGTCTGAAATTCTGGAACGTATAGACTCATTAATCGACACTGAACACCAGGACAGGAGTTCAGACATGGAGTTTGGAAACATGTAGGCAATTGTAATATTATTATTGAACTAAAAACAGCACTTCTTGGCTTGACTCAGATAGTTGATGAGTGATACAATTATAGGCGTCGTCAGCTGAGAGTTGAACAATTCTGTATCATATTTTAGTCATTTTGAAAAAATTTAGCTGCAAAGCTTGCATGTATGTAACTTTGAACAGCTTGGAGTCCATCTAGTTTTAAAAGTTTAATTAATCCTGGAAATGTAATGCAAAATATGAAATTGTAGAAAATGTTAATCCTGTTTATTGAAATAATTGTACTGTATTGATAGTGGGAGGGCCCAAGAACCTTCCAGATGCTAAGTAAGAGAATGCTTCAAAATCTAAACTTCTCCCTGAACGGTTTAGTCTTAAGCCTACTGTTTTAACCATGGCACACTCAGGCCAATACTGATAGGTTGCTGGCACACTGAATGAATTAGAACTCCTACTTTGGCACAGTGCTACCAAAATGTTGTCAATCTCGGCTCTATGCTGTAATGTAATATTTCATGTCAGTGACTCATATTGAATATTGTTCTCAAAGATTTGGAGTGGAACATAAACTGGCAGATAAAGATTAAGAATTGCTGCATTGTCAGAGTTAAGGTTATTACTAAATATATTTATTAACTCTCTGTATATTTTTGTGACTCTCTTTTAGTCTTCAAATAGGCTTAGTTTTCTTTGTTTGAGTTAATGCCCATATACATTGCATCACAATATGCATAATATATTTTAGACAAACATAATTTTTGCTGATAATTTTTGTATTTTACAAGGTAACGTAATGGCACAGTGGAAGATCGTTAGGAGGCACATGTTTACTTAGGCAACAAGTTTATCAAAGAAAGAATTTAAAATTGTAGTCCAATTAGGATTATTTGCAAAATAGAATGGCATGATTTTCAGTTACTTGAATCTCAGGAAGAGCATCAAATTTGCAATGAGCTAACCTGTTGAACTGTGTTTGAGCCTATGAGTAGTATCTGATCAGAGATATTTGTATCTCAAGCTTTCATGTATCTGTGAAGCTAGAGCAGAAAGCAGCAGTTTGCATAACGCCTGTTTGAACAGCTTGGAGTCCATCTAGTTTTAAAAGTTTAATTAATACTGAATTAATACAGAAGCACAAAAGCACACATAAAGTACATGCAATTACCAGGTAGTCAAGCAGAAAGGCTGGGTAAAGAGAGAGGAGCCAGTGCATTGATATCAAGGTACTGTGAAAATTGAAGTAAAATTGAAGTAATGATAACAATAACAGTTAATGTAATTGGTAAGATTGCTGCTACATTCAATGCCATATATTTTGACAATTGTTATGGCTTGAATTTGCTGTGTATTTTCAATTAAAGCCACTGTGTACTTGTCTAGAAAATTGTCTAGAAAATCTAATGCTGGTTCAACAATAGAGATTATAGAAAAGGAAGAAAAGGACAGGGATGGGGAAAAGCAGCAGCCAGACCGACTGATACAAGAGGAAGGAGTTGAAGAAGGACAGGCAAGTTTATCTGGTCTAAATAATTTATGTGTTCTAGGCTGGATCAGATTGTAGACAATGTATGATAAGATTTTGTCAATTTCGATAATAGCAGATAGTGAATAGATAGTAAGGTAACTAGAAAATATGTGATATGTATACGTGCCATGATGCCATATCTGACTAATTTTACAGTATTGGCCAAATCACCCTCAGACTATACAACCCTTTGAGGAATGGAGCCAAGTTAGATTCAAGGTCTGGGTTATCATTTTAAGGAGGTGAATAATTCTGTTTTAGCAACATAGAAGAGGGACAAGAGGGTGAGCTGTTTGGCATGTTATGAAAATAATGTATCAAAGATGCTATGTTTTCTGCAATTTGTTGATGTTCAGGTTAAGTGGTCTGTGTTTGTATCTTATGCTCGTGCTCTGGGCTTCGTCATGTCGTTTCTGCTCCTCACTTCCTATTTGCTATTTGAAGCCTCGTCCATGTTTTCCAACATTTGGTTGAGTGAATGGACTGAAGATAAGGATCTGCAGAACATGACTCTGGTTAATACGACACATTATAAGGACAAAATGGACTTATATCTCAGTGTCTATGGTGGCTTTGGCTTGCTACAATGTGAGTTGGTTTTGTCACACAGACTGCCTTGACCTTGAGCTTCTGATGAGTAGAATAAATGGAGCTGTTTGCATTTTGATTGTCATTTTCGTGTTCAGCGCATAAAATCAAATAAGAAATGACTAATTTCATTTCAGTAACATGACTTCTGTAAAGATTTGCCATCAGCAGTTATTACTGTTGATGACAAATTTTATTGTGCTAGCCGTGTTTAAACAGTATTTTGTGACTTGCAAAATTAAATGAACAAGATAAAGCCAATCGCAACTAAGTTTTGTTGAATGATGCTTGAAAACTAAAACAGACTTTCAACTTTTTCAACTGAAATATTATCACTGCAAATTGTTATTACCAGTACTTAAATTATCGTTCACTGTAGCTGAAATGTTGACTTTGACAACTTCCATTTAATATACAATTTTAGCATCAATTTGGTTAATATATTATCCAACCTTCAACAGTTTTTTTTAAATTATCTGCACACGAGAATTTATCCAGCATTCTGTAAGTGACTCGATTGATTTAGGCATTTTATGTGATGCAGTTATTACCTCCACAAAATCTTATGTTTTATAGTGAAGCTTCTTCAGATAAATATGTGAATGCCCATAGGTGAATATTTCTGACTGTGTTTAACTAATTGAGGGTTTGATGGCAAGTACTAGTCACAGTTCTCAAGGCTAATAGCATGTAAAGGAACTAACACTTCACTCTCTAAGAGTCGATAGAATCTAGGGTACAGCCATATAAAGCAACATCTTCATTTTTATGAATGTGTTTGGTTTTACTTGAATTTGAGCTGTGTGGCTATTATAATGAACTTTGCTAATAATTCAAGGAATAGACTAGAAATTTTCTCTACTCAAAGTTGTTGTTAGTGATTCGTTATTTGTGTTTTCAGCCTGTTTTGTGCTCATGTATGCCTTTATTACTGCATACAGCAGTATTCGTGCTTCACGTAATTTGCACAACAATATGCTTCAGTGCATTCTTCGATTGCCACTGTCCTTCTTTGACACCACTCCTATCGGTCGCATCATAAACAGATTTTCACGTGACATAGAAGTAATTGACGGCTTGCTCCCTGAGACGATACAGAGCTGGCTGATGACATTTTTTGGTGTCGTGTCTACTATGATTATTCTCTGCTATTCAACGCCAATTTTTCTCGTCGTTGTCGTGCCTGTGTTTATTCTTTATTACTTCATACAGGTATTTATACATATGAGACTTCTAACTTATTTTTCATCGATTGATGGGTGGTATATAAGATGCAGCATTGAGAAATCAATTTAAACCTCATAGTGTACTTTCAACTTTAGTCTCATCTGCAGGACCATTGTGGTTTTGTGAGTGTGGATTCAATTGTCAATGTGACAATGCCTTTGTGTAGCCTTTGGCTGTCTTGTTTAGATCAATGTATTAGGATAAGTTTGCTTTCATTTTAATTAAATGCAATCTATCTAAATATTTTTTGTTTATATTCACTTTAAGATATCATGATGATTGTCCACACTTAATTATGTTTTGTTGCTGCCCAATGTGTGAGTGGGGATAGAGGGAACTAAGTCTAAGTAAGTTATGATGTTTTGAGGATTTTTGAAGATTACATACATGACCTGCATCTAATGACAAAAAATGGATAATTTTTTTAGAGATATTACATTCCAACATCGAGACAACTGAAGAGAATTTCTTCTCGCACACGATCTCCAATATACGTGCATTTTAGTGAAACTGTGAGTGGCGCAAGCACCATTCGTGCCTATGGAGTTGAACAACGTTTTGTTCAGTCCTCGGAAGCAAAAGTCGATTATAATCTTGGATTTGTGTATGCAGCGTTTGCTTCAAATAGGTTAGTGCTGAAATTTTCAGTTTCAGAGTAATTTTCTTATAAACTCTGGAATTAAGTTTGTAATAAAAGCTTAAACTTTCATGAATGTTAATTTTAAAATGTTTAATAGTTTCTTCCTTACATCTAGAGCCTTTTTATAACTATACACGATTGTTGGTCATATCCAGATAGAGGACAAAAGTGTTGTTATTTTCCTTAATAATTTGTTGCTTCTTGTTTTGCAAGCAGCATTCCTGTCCTATATTTTTTTCTCGTTTCTTAATCTTGCAAAATATCTTTTAATGCAAATTTGACTTGACTGTAGGTATGAATTTAAAATAGTTGCATTAAATTCACAGTTCCTTGCTCTCTTTATTCCTATTCTTGTATTTTTCTTCACATCACTTTTTTTCCTGATGTTTTTAGTCTTGTTTATACCATGGAGCACCATAAATGTATTGTATACATTTTCAACTCTGTGTTTTTCTTTAATTGTGGCTTTATGAGTTTATTTTGATGATATGACAATTCCAGGTGGCTTGGATTCCGGCTTGAATTCCTTGGAGCGATTATCGTGATGGCGGCTGCACTTTTTGCTGTCTTAGGTCGAGGTGTGATCACCGGAGGCCTTGTGGGTTTATCAATTTCCTATGCACTGCAGGTGACATTTCAGCCTTTCATCAAATATTATTTGCATGGTTGTTAGATGTTAAGTTTCAAGAATTTATAATAATTTTTCCTTAAGTGTGTAAATTTTCTAAGAAATGGCAAGACACTTTTGAATTATTATTTATTATTATTATTATGCACAGCTGTAATAGACAACATACCATATATACTCGCATATAAGTCAAAATATTTATGCTTTAAAATTCATCTTAAAACAGTCAACTTATCTGTGAGCCAATGCAATATTCCAAAGAATGTCTGCAAAGAAACACCTTGTTTAACGCATTACAGCATTAGGCCATAGAGTGAAAGTTTCCTTTTGTCTGTTAACCCCTTAAGTGCTGATTTGCTGGTAGCGAAAGGGTTAAATGATGATATGCCCGCAAAACATTTGCCAGCCTGTTCAAATTTTAATTAAATATTTATTTTTTTCATTTGGAAAATACAAGATTTGAATTTAAGAATTGGCTCTTGCAGGTTTTAGATAAATTGTGATTGAATGTTGATAATCAAAAGAAAGGATTTCAATGAAGTTTCATGGTAATCTTAAAAGTTTTATAGTGCCATTTAATAATGATAGCGATAACCAGAAAACACAACATTCATTTGATGCAATTTATGTAAAGCTAACTCTGTAATTATGTAGGTCCATCTGCTTAGATCAGAAATTTGTTTAAATTACAAAGCTCTCTCCCTCCATTAATGTCGCAATAATAGTGTGACAGATAAATTGCTAGACCAACACTTTGCTACCTCAGGATCAACTAGACAGGATTCTTAGTGGCAGGATGTGTCCTCCTGCACTGTGCTTATAGTAAGATTAATGATTCTGGGTCCTGCTCATCTATCTGAAATTCCACTAGCGAAATTGTCAATGGTCATTATAGATCATAGATAGAGGCATATGGTTTTGTGACCAACATATTTTCTTTGATGGTACGATAATATACGCTGTGGGTACTATCTGATCTGGTATTGTATGTTTTCAGCAGTGTTTATATATGTTATCTGTAAATTACTGAACACATGTAACAAATTTTAAAATATCTTAGAATCGATGTGATTAGGCGAGTCTTGTCTTGGACAGTATCACATGCCGTTAATGAGAGTAGTGCATGCATCGTGGTATGAGTTATAATACAAAGGGATGCTGCTAGTCTGATGTAGTTAGGAGACAGTCAGTCAGACCGAGTTATCAGTAGTCGATTTATACCACTGAAGTCATTGTTATAGGTCCGCACAACACACAATGCACTAAATGAGTTCTGAAAAGAAGACACAAGTTTTGTACCCATCATCATTCAAATCGAAAGTTATCCAACATGCAGAGGAAAGAAATAATTGTGTGGCTGGTGGAGTTTTGCAATTGCAAAAAAAACTCATAAGAGACTGGAGAAAAAA
>FXXH010461427.1:0-13062 GCA_900184025.1 Amynthas corticis | reverse complement strand
AAAACTATAATTTATACGTTCTATCTTATACTTGCGTGTGTGTCTCCCGGGTCTAGCAGATGGCCATGTTTGGGGTGCAACAATATATGCTCAGGGCAATGAATGTGTTAAACAAAATTTTATAAATTATTTATAATTGAGGTACATGATATGGCAGAGTTAGTTTTTGAGAGAAATTACAGATTGCACTTTACAGATTTTGAGGGTCTTTTGAATTTTGTGACTGTGATAATGTTTTATACTATTAACAAAAGGAATGTTACAATTATTTGAGCATTTCCTGTCATATATACCATAGAAAATGTTGGATACCACTACCACAGTTGAAATGAAACTGTTATACTTGAAAATTTGTGATGAAATAGAAGCTCATGTTTGATTAATTATAGAACTGATTTAACAAGAGTTAAAGCAAAGAACATTTCCAGTTTTTAAAATATTGTTTGATGAAAACGTTTTGAATATTTTAACCTACTGTTTTGGGCATAGAACGAAGCGCCCATTTAATGTGTTTGTTTCATTTTAACATATGTCCTTGGTCTTGGTGTCAATAGATGATAAATGAGCACTGTCAATGTTTTGGGACAGGCTGACGTTGACAGTAATTCCAGAATTATTATTGATACTATATAATTATTACACTGTGTATCAGAAGTTATAAAAATGGATCTTCATTTTATATTTTATAGCCAGATGTGTTTGTTGTGCGTAAGTTAAAACCAGTATGCTTTCTTTGCTTAACTTTGAAAATGTCATTAAAATACTCTTAAGAATCATGCCTATAGGTGTGTTGTGTATTTACTGGTAATACAGGCTGGTTGTAGGAAGGGCAAAAGTTAAGTAAACCAAGTATATGTCCATCTATCAAACCAAGTCAAATAGTGCTGGATTTCATGCAGCTTCTGACTTGGTGGACAAAAATACCTCCAGCCACTGACCTGACCTGCAAACAGGGAGATGTCAGTTTGGGGGAGGGAGCAGCCGTCTGTTGACCAAATTTTAATGTAGATCAGGCGGAATCATGCATTTCAAGAAACCTGTAGGCTCCTAAAATTTTGTTGTCAACTTATATGTGGATCACATCAGATTTGCTTAACTTTTGACCTAAAAATGGGGTCTACCTATCTGTGTGATCACCTATCTGCAAGTATATACAGTACTGAATTTGTTGAGTCATTGCATCAGGTCTTTGGCAGCTGTTGTCTTTTTGTAAATTTCTATCCCATATAAGAATATATAAGAAATACAGAAATTATGAGTAAATGTAGAATTACAGATTAGATATTTAGTTAGCCAGATTCTGGGAAATATCTTATAAGTGGATTTTTCATGTCAGCACGAAGTCTGCTGTCACTAGATGTCAATCATATTAGAAAGATGATGCTTGTTTGCGATTTTGGGTGCATATTTTAATGCAATCGGAATTTAACATTTTCGCCATCAGTAGGGTAAAAGAATTTTGTCATTTTGAAATGCAACATCAGTGTGTACTGGCTGCGGCTGCAGTGGTGTGATGATTTGAAAACTTTAAAGGGTGAGACTGTTTCTGATGTTGCAGTCCTGCCACTTTGTCTTGGTCACGGCACTAACTGGTTGTAATTTATCATATTACATTATTGATGTATATTTGTTAAGATTGGCTTGGACTTTTGGCATTCATATTCATTATTGCTTCCTATTTTAGTGTAACTGTTATATTTCACTGTCATTTTCAATGTATGGTGGTTCTGCTACCAGTCTTCCTACATCTGCTGTGTAATGGCCCATTAGAATCTTAATTTAGTTGAACATGTATGGTTTGTGGCTAATCTTATGCTATAACAATGTTGATAACTTTCTGAATGACTGTAATAATATTTTTTTACAGCCTAGAAGTTTGCAGAAACAAGTTTTGAAGTTATTTTGTTTGCATGTATTCATCAATTGAAAATTATGAGTAGTATTCGTTGTGTTCCATCATTTGTTTTCTTTTTTGGCATCAAATGATACAATCCATGTTGTGGATCTTTCTTCATTTCTTGAGTGTCAAATGAACGCTGGGTCTGATTTCATTTGCATCTAATGCTGACAATTGTATAGCAATGTCTAGTGGTTTAAGAACAGGAGTAAGTGCTGTGACACGAACGCGAAGTGGAAGAA
This sequence comes from Amynthas corticis, assembly GCA_900184025.1. Classification (NCBI taxonomy): domain Eukaryota; kingdom Metazoa; phylum Annelida; class Clitellata; order Crassiclitellata; family Megascolecidae; genus Amynthas; species Amynthas corticis. Next base: position 10,923 of record FXXH010461427.1, on the reverse strand, counting down.
TGGATCCTGAAGGGAATTCTGTTGTAGTGGAACAGGATAGAGGCCGATCACGTCAGGGATCGCGTAATTCAAGATACTCTGCGCTGGAGGAAGCTGAAATAGAGAGTTTGCCCAATATCAGTGCTCTTCGAAGCAAGTTTATGGGTGGATCAAATGCCACTTCTGTTGCAAAATTTCCTCGACCAAACTCTACATCAAATTCCAATCCAAATATTGAAGATAAGAAGCAAAAAAGTGAAACTGAAATTTCAACAGGTGTTGTCAGAAATACGTCAAGATCCAATGCTGCTAAACATCAGAATGCTGATGCTGTTGAACCAGAGAAACTGTTTGAGGCAACAAATCATACCGAACGATTTAAATATACACGGTCAATTTTTGCAAAGATGGAGGAACAAAGTGAGCAGGAGAGAGAAAAACGGCATCAATTATTTCAGAGGTCCAAATCACCAACCAGATACCAATTAATCACTCCAAATACTCTGGCTATTTCACCTATTGCCATCGACACTAATGGCACTCGTTTAACTTCACCGGTGACGCCTTCACAGATGTCTGTATCATCTTCAAAGGCTGTTGCTGGCAAGTTTGACTTCTACGACAATTCTATGCAGTCTGATAGTGCTGGCCAAAGTGCACAGATGCGGGTCCAAAGTGCCTCAGATGATGTTGACCCACCACCGAAAACACAAGGTAGTTATGCTTCACTAACCGGTCGAGCCAGTTCAGTGGATAGTCTTGACAACGATGCCCTTACCGATGAGCTTGGAAGAAGTAAAGAGGCAACTAAATCAGAGTCTGATCTCAGTTCTACCACAGACAGTAGAGGTGACTCAGTTCCTTCCCCCAAGTGGATAATGAAGCATTACAATGAAGTTGTGAAGGGTTCAGTGGTCAAGTCGAATGAATCCAAGCCACTCGTGCAGTCAAACGCAGCACGCAGTTCTGCAGCCGTTGCTTGGCAAAAGTCATCAGTGACTAATCACAATGTGCCATCGTCTGCTGCCATTTCATCTGTGACATCTGGTAAAATGGATGCCTCTAAGGAGTTGCTACCGGCAACTCGGAATGTAGTTTCTAGTACGAAAAACACAATCCAGCCAGGTTTTAATGATCGGTCGAGTGCAGTTAATTCTGACAGTGTAACAGCTACAGCTCAAAACTCAAGTGATGACACAGAGATTGGTTCGGATCGCCAGTCGCATCTGCTAAAACAGGCCAACTGTCTTTCAAAATCAAATACTTCCACCATTACCAAATCCAGCACGAGCCATTCCAGCCAACAAACTCATTCCAAATCCAATGTATCTGCAGCAACCACAAACTTTCGTCCGTCTGCTTCTAGTGTTTCATCAGCAGTTGCAAAGTTTGACCGATCTGAGGCAGCATCAAAAGAGCATGCAATCAAAAGCAATGCAGCTGTGATCAAAAGAAATGTAACCAATGAAAATGATGCAGATTCTGATCGGCTTCCTTCGTGGAAATCACAGAGGCGAAGACAAACTTCTGATGTAGAAAAAGAACCTGACCAAAAAGCTGTGGTTGGAGAGAACTCTGGCAAAGAAACTAAAGGTAGTGCAAAGCCTTTTTCTTCTGATGAAGAAGTCAGGCATAAAGTGCGCAAGGACGAGTCTGTAGAACAGCTGCGAGAAGGAGAGCCGTCTGTTAGTGGAACTAGATTGCAGAGCTCAGTGCACAAAACTGTTCCAAACTATGGTGATGATTTGCCTGGTAAGCAGACTAAAGAGGCACAACATGGCTTTTTGACTTCAAATTCAACTCATTTGGAAACTGCACACTCGGATGTTGAAATTGGAGTGAATGATATACCAGTCAATGCTGGAACAAGCAGTTCAAACAATGTGTTTCATGAAAGCAGTGGCAGTGTTGAAGAACTGGGACAAAAAGTCGAAGCATCATTTTCAAAGGCAAAGTAAGAGCATATTTTTAAAATGATTTGACCATTCTGTAATCGCATTTTAAAGAAATTTTGCATATAAGCTGAAGTTATCTGAGCTATTGAGAAACAGAGTAGGTTATCAAAATCAAATGCTAATTTCATTAAATTTGCATTAGACTTTTGAACACACATATGCGCTTGCACACACACACACTTCAATGTCTAAGATAGCTAATGAGCATATTAATTTGCAGAGATGGAGTTGGAGAAGCAGACATTCTTGATATTGATGTTTCTGAAAAAGAAACAGCCTTCATTGCCACCAACCATTCTACTTCAGAGGAAGGTGCGTGCCTTATAAATATTCTGTAGGTATTAGAAATAAAGTTGTCATTTCGGTATCTTCGCGGGCCATTTCACGCCCCTTGGTGGGGTGGATCTAGTGGGTGGGCCATTTTAATACCTTTGCCATGTGGCTTTGTGTGTAGTCAGATGCATGGGGCAGTGGGAAGATATTTACATGGAGTGTGAGTTTTATTGGTAATATTATTAATAGCTGAAAGAATCTTGCAGTCCAGAGAATATGCGCAATGTATTATGAATTTCTATTTATTTTCCTGTGAATTAACATGTTAGTTGTATTACTTGTTTTGATGATAGTATTTGGTAGTAGTATCTAAATGGGGTCATGAGGCAATGATAACCTATCTTTTCCAGAGTGTATGCTGTAGAAAAGATTCCTTAATCATGTGCACCACAGTTTAAGTTGAATAACCAAGTGAAATTTTTAAGGACAATAGGGAAATAGGAAAGTTGGATGCATCAGTTACTCACTGCTGTACACAGTGTTCAGTGTGTATGATAATTGTGGTTTTAAATTCACTACATTTTTTATATTAAGCTATTCATCTACATTTTTTATATTAAGCTATTCATAATTCATTTCAATGGTTGAGTTTCATTAAACAGAAAATAAGAAAGAAACATATGAGACCATGTTTGCATTCTGAGGAGGAGTCAATATGTGCAGTAGTACTGAGTGAGTTCCAGAGCTTTGGGTCTGCCTACTTAAAGCATGTACATAGTTTGTGTGAATGATTATATTATTAAGAGATGGTGAGATCTCCAAGATCTACTGTAGTTGAATGCTGGTATATTTGAAAATGTTTATTATGGTTTCATTTCTCACCCATGGGTAACAACACTCATTCCATGATTTGCCGTTACTACATTATACAGACCTGCTCAAAGGTGAACTGACTTTGAATAGTCAGTCATGTTATACTTTGCAAGCAGATATTTGATCTCTGTCTTAAATTCATGAGTGTGATGGAAGAAGCTCTGTGAAATCATGCTAATGGAATTTTTTATGAGGCACATTACTTTAGTTAAGTTGATATACAGCATCAGGTCTGCAGTGCTCCCAGGGAACCCAATGTGGAAAGCTCTGCAGTGCTGTCAGCAGTTTAAGTGCTTCAATTCTGCTTAGTTTCAACCCTGTGAAGAATGATGTAAGCACAGAATCATTCACTTCGTTTGCCTTTGTTGTGGCAACTTTCATCCTTCAGCAAATTTTGTCAACTGAATATTTGTTTACCCTTGCTACATGTCATTCACATCCTACCAATTAAAATTGCCGTCCTTTTGTTGCTATTAACATCGGTCTAGTTTTGAGAGCTTACTGGTTATGAGTAAATGAACAGGATAGTAGGAATTAGGCATTCAGGCAATGGAATAGTCTAAGCCAGGGTTTCCTACCCGGTGGGTTGCGACCCGGTACCGGGCCACGTATAGCAATATGCCATGTTGCAAAAATCTTTTCATAAAAATAATAAAATATATTTCATGATAATCAATGTTAAAATTTTGTTTAAATATTTTATATTATAGGTGTAAGAAAGTGGCGACGACCTTTTTTTCTTCTTAAGGCTGAAATTTACACATCATTAGGTGTCAAAAAGCAGTGACGACCTTTTTTGCTCTTCAAACTTTTGGAACGTAGGCCCTGGGTGAAAATGTTACTGGGTTGCAAAGGGTAAAGTATACAGATTACCGGGTCATGAAAAAAAGATTGGGAGACCCTGGTATAAGCATTTACTTGAATGCAGTTTTTGATAATTGCAGTCTTTAAATTTACGAGAAACAGTTACCATGATAAAGGTAATTAGTTAATTAATGCCATAATCAATCAGTCAATCAAAGTTTATTTCAATTAACTAACTAATTCTGACAATTGCTATTAATGGTAACAGAATAATTCTTGATTTCAAGACTTATGTTGACAAGCATAAAGATCACTGCTAATTTTTTTTCATAGATCCAAAGTATGAGGTGGTTTAAGGGTTAATAATTTAATAAATGTTTTTCCATGTTCTTGATTTGGCACTGATCTTCAAGCAAGCATAGTAGGAAATAGAGATTCTGTAGATTCAGTTTTTGCTACATGTAATTGCATTTTTCTAATTATGCATTTTGGACCTAAAAGTTAAACATGAAAACATCTTGTCAGCTTCTTAATTATGTAGCACACATGATTAAAACACTCTGAGCTGAGGATTTAGTCTGTCTGTGACAAACCATTTTTTCAAGATATTTTGGTTTCAGTGATACTAAAATATTAATTAAGGCCCAGGTAGTCTAGAGTTTAAATTTGATACGTGGCAATATTGTTGACTTCTTGGCTGTTATAAGACTCGGAATGGGATGTTATGATTTTCCATTAACATTATGACATTATATCCCACTGACATACTAAATTTGATAAAAAAATTCTTAACATTGGGCCAAATTAAATCTGTATAGACACCTATTAATATGCCATTAATTTGAATGTTATGCTACTTTGTATATTGTTTGTTTTGGGGAATAATAATCACAATCAGAATAAGGAAATTAAAACAGTCCTCTTATTGTAATTTTCATTTTTGCTGCATGTATTGCGTGCTACTTGGATTTGTGTAAAAAACAATAGTTCTTCTGTTATATATCGTTGACTACTTCTTCAGGAAAGTACCTGTTTTTTTTATAAGACTTTGTTCCATTTTTGCTTTGTTTGTGTTGCAGGTGCAGAAGATGAAAATGAAGATTTGGAAAATAGAGGTAGTGGCCTCTATTACTATGAAATTCAAGGACTTCCAGAAGAAGATGAAGAACCTTATGATAGTTCAAGAAACATACGAGTTAAATTCAGCACTTCTCCTATTGTGGTATGTCGACATAGAGACATTGTATTATTTTCTGGCTTCAAAGCAAATTTTGAATAGAATTGAAAATATCTTTTATTTTTCCTAACCAGCAGTAAAGTTACATGATTGAAACAAGTTTCAAATGTAGAGACTGTTGGCTGATCACACTGAAATGTGATTTATTTAAATATTCTCAAAGAAAGCTGATCTGTGATTGGTGTTGAAATGTGCTGAGCACGACAGATGCATGGTCATCATTTGTAGCTTATTGTTGTTAGATCACCCTCTGGCAGAGCTGTGTTCTAATTTTAGTCGATGAATGTATCATAGCCTGAGGAGACTACTAGTATTACATTATAATATGGCTAAGTGTGGTGCTTTGTCTTCTCTGATTGAGAATGAGCACCATCATTTTGCCACTGCTGCTTATAGGGCACTATTCTGTGTTTTCATGTGACTGTGTTGATGTGTCATTTGAGTTAGGGCAATGCATAAAGTCATAGGAATCATGTTGTTAATAATGTTTATGTGGATGATTTGAAATAAACAGTGACAGTGTGGTTCTTCTGTGTTCAGAATATTGTGAGAACTTAGCTGCGAATGGTCAGTTATTGCAAAACAATAATGGCAGGTATTACCAGAATTATGTTAATTTGTTTGAAGAAAATGCATTTCATCACATGGACTTAATTATAGCTGAGACAGGGTGAACTCTTGTCGCTCAGTATACATATCTTGTAGGTTTATTCAACATATTCTGTGGAAGATTATGATCGAAGGAATGATGATGTTGATCCCATGGCAGCATCAGCTGAATATGAGTTGGAAAAACGAGTAGAAAAGATGGACTTGTTTGAAGTGGAACTTGACAAAGGTAAAAGCATTTAACCTGTTATTTTTTAAAAGGCAATTATTAAATAATTTGTCATGTTTATAAATCTGCTGCTACATGATTAGCATTACAAATAGGCTTTAATTATGGTAACAGTGATGGACAGTAGGTAAATAATGTCAAAAAATCTGAAGTGTTTATTACTTCTGGATATAAATATTATCTGTGGGTCTGTCAATATCGGTGTATTGCAGCAAGTATTTAAGAAACTGATTAAATTTGAAACTGGAAGTGACTTCTGCTCTCACCAATGGACTATTATTATAAATTATTATTTTTTCTAGCTTACTCAAGTGCACACACATGCAGGAAAATTTCACTTGTAAATCTAGCATGGAAGCCCTTTCCTGATATGGTGCTTGAAATGGTACGAGGATGATTGACCACAGCGGACAATTGACCATAGAATGGTTGACCATAGGACGATTGACCACAGCGGACGATTGACCATAGGATGATTGACCACACAAATTCATTAAAGTTTTAATAAAAACTTAATAGCAAGACTGAAAGCTAAAATATTGTTAGTGTGGTCAACTGACAACCATCGTATGGTTAATCGTCCTATGGTCAATCATCCTAGAACCGCTTGAAACATGTATATGTGTCATTTTTAATTTTACTGGCCAAACAAAAATTAGTACTTTTGTAGAAAATTGAGGGTTATTTTAGGGCTATTTTTGGCTGGTTTTTCAAAATCCAGATCTCAAAATGGTTGTTTCCTCCTAATCACTTTACTATTGCAGTTGCAAAATGATGTTGTCATTGTGTATGACATGTGGCCATCATTTAGAATTTGTAATGTGTAAAGAGTCAAGTTAAGTGACAAAATAAGCAACAGTTATTGAAGATGCACTGCCAACCAGTCTTTTAGAAAAGTTTGACGTTGACCCCTGCAATAGTGAGTGTGTTATTTTTTTAAAAGTGCTAATGCTGATTATATAATTTCAATAAAATCTTAAGAGATTTAGAATAATTGGGGACTTGTTGTACTGATATTAACTTTTCTGCAGTAAGAACTAAGAAATCGTCTTTGATACCGATTTCATTACATTTGTATTGTTGTTATCATTGTCATCATCACTGCTACTATTGATGTGTTGTCATCATCATTGCAATTGCCATTTTTGTATCATAATCATGATCATCATTAGTATTGTAAACAAATAGCAATATTTCGAAGTGTTTATGTGGCTCAGCCATTTCTATGTACGTAATTAGACTGTTGTGGTCATGAATAGTTGTTATTGTGGTTTGCTGAATAGGTGCTGAAGGACTGGGCTTGAGTATTATTGGAATGGGAGTAGGTGCTGATGCAGGACTGGAAAAGCTTGGCATCTTTATAAAGACCCTGACAGAAGGAGGAGCAGCTGCTAGGAATGGAAAGTACGATTACTTGCCATGATGGCATTTTATTTTGCTAAATATGTTTGTAGCAGAGATCAGCAACCGTTTGGTAGTATTGTGACAAAGTTGGAGTTGTAATTCATTCGGTGTGCCAACTATCTATCTGTGGTGACCAGTGTGTGTCATGGTTAAACTAAACATAGTAAGCGGTTTAGGGATAAGTTTAGATGTTAGAACAGGGTTGTCCAGCCTGTGCAGCCATTGGAGCCTTGTTATGTGCCTAACATTACTGGGTGGCCCACTGCACCAAAACAGTTGGACAACCCTGTGTTAGAACATTCTCTAATTTGACGTCTGAAAGGTTTATTGGCCCATAGACTAGCTATCAATGCAGTGACTGGTGTGCCATAGGTTGCCAATGCCTAGCTTATAGCATAACATGTGCTATGGATGTTTTTATATTTCTAACAGAGGTGTAAAATGACTTGGTTTGTGAATTTTGTGAGATTTTTTATGATTCACTTAAATGCTTATTTATCAGATCACCATAAGAATTTGTGTCTTGTGGCAGTTGGCAGATATTCCTTACTCATTACTGTTATGAATTGGGATTGTTGCTTATCAAGTAGTTGATGACTTGGCCAAGTGGAATATCCTGTTCGGATATTTTCAGAAGACAGTTGTTATGACCTGTGGCATCTGAGTACTTACTGTATGACACCTGTGACATTTGGTATTACTTGTCATATTCTGGTGAAAGGTCTAAGCTGGTTTCTGCTAGTTAATGATGGTAAGAGTAGTGCAGATCAAATAAAAACTTGATTTGCACGAGCTTTGTTTTAAGTGACTAAGATGTAAGATGTGGACACAGTTTTAAAAAGGATTTTTTTTTGGTTTTACAATTTTAATTTGCAGAGAATGTTTGAAACATCTGGGATTTTTAGAATGTGTACTGTCATTATTTTTCTGCCTGTCATGATGCTGGCTCTGTAGAGATGATGTTTTGGCAAGAAGAATTTCTTATTGTTTTGAAAATTTTTGCACAGAATTCAGGTCAACGATCAAATTATAGAAGTCGATGGTAAAAGCCTGGTTGGCGTCACTCAAGCTTATGCTGCTTCTGTCCTTCGAAACACATTTGGCAAAGTGAAGTGAGGATTGTCTTATTATCAATATGATTAAATGATAATTTGTTGATGGCAAATGTAAAATATAGATGGAATTCCAATTTCTGCAGTATTCCAATTTTTACAGTTAACTTTATTTATGTAGTGATTTGAGTAGAGCTTTCATTTGTCGTGGGCTTATTGGATAAGTTATTGGACTAAAGAATTTCTGAATTATGCCTTTTTATTATGTATTTCTTATGAATTCAGGTGATGCTAAACTCATGTTTTTGTGTTGTCTTACAATTTGATTGACCAGAAAGTTTACGGCAGTTCAAAACATGAACGGCAGGTGGCATTTATCTCAGAACATGTATTAGTATCCTTGTGACTTGTGGCATTAACAGCTATTGAATTACATGCTTTGAGTCACAATAGCTGTAACACAGAAGAGAACATTATGTTAAGAGAAGTAAATTTTCAGCTATCTTTTGCATTGTTGTTACTGTTTTCTTATTGCTTCTGCTGGTTTTGATTGATGGCTCTATCTTTATGAAATGGTGAATGTTGAGAACTTTGGTGCTGTGCTCAAACTCGCAGTACCTGTAGATTGTTTTAACTCGACAGGTTTGTGATTGGTCGAGAAAAGGATCCGTCAAATAGTGAAGTTGCCCGACTGATACAGCAGTCACTAGAGCAAGACAGACTTCGTTTAGAACTGGATGAGATGAGGAAGCGGCATCCACCACCTACAGAGGATGATGTCGACTCTGATCAGGAAATTTTTAGAACCTCTGGAGTCAGTTGTTATTTACTGTTTCTTACAAATGTAATGGGACTAGACTGCATTGAAGTATTGACCTTATTGGATCTGTGATTGATCTTAATAATGTGTTTGTAAGGAGGGCTGTGGGGGTGTTATTGCCTGGACTGCACACAGTAAGATAAAATGAAAGTGCATTTTTACCTTTACTTCAGCATACATCTGACATTGGCTGTAGTCGAATGCATTTTATTGGAAAATAAAATGCTTCATTCATTCAATTCACTCACTTGTTGCAAGTTAATTTATGATTTTTAATTCCTGAGAAAATTAGCTGTTGTCTGCTTTTTATATGTATTGATTAATCAGTGCATTAAATGTCAAAAATTCAATTTTTAGATGAAAGTTGTGTTAAGTTCAAATGTACTAAATGAAAAAACAATTAAGCCTTGAGCTTCAAAATTATTTCCTTAAGAGCGGGAGTTACCAGAATTTTAATTGAATAGGGAAGATGGCTTGATGATACAAACAGCTTCTTGATTTAAATGCCTGCAGCTCAACAATAAGGATATTTTTTAAAGTTTTAATGCCTATTGTGAGCATTTTGAAAATTTAGTTACAAGTATTGGTGTGCATAGTGTTTTCATCGATTGTGGTATTGCCGTGTATTTAAGTTGGTTTGAATTTTGTTTGATAGCCACCTAGTGTACCTTCAACACATCCTCTTAATCGATCTGGAGAAAGTCACCGAGATAGCTCTGGGGAAAGTGATCTTGATGCAAAATTACTCTATATTCAACTGCTAGAGGTAACAAAAGAAAATATTAACATTTTAAAATGTATGCTGTCATTTCTTCTGTCATTTTTTCTACCTTTAATATCTTTTCTGCATGTCTAGTAGCAGTATTTCACTAAAACAGGTTTATGTCTGTGAACACCCCTTTTGTCATAAGTCCCTCGGGAACTAAGTACCGATGGCCAGAAAAGCACGTGTGTATATATTGCCTTTTTGACTAGTGGTGACTGATATTGTGTCTCACTTATGTATGGCATTAATGAAATAAATATTTGTTCCTATGATTTCCACTATAACTGATGGAATCAGAGATATAGGTACCCGACTTGCTAAAGTTATATTATTATTATTATTATTATATTAGATTATATCATGAGACGGATTGAAAACACAAACGGGTTGGGAACATATTTAAAGCCAGGAAATATAGATGATGCAGAATGTGCTGATGATGCCTGTCTAATGGCAGAATGCCTCTCAAGGATTGTAGACTTAACATTGGCCTTAATGACAGAGAGTGAAAAATTTGGATTAAAAATAAGCACTAATAAACAAAAATAATGCCAATTACAAAGAAAGATGGAGAATGACCCATAGTAACACACAACGGAAAAGAAATTGAAGTGGTGAAGAACTTCATTTACTTGGGAAGTTACTTAGTAAGTGAATTGGAAGCAGAGGGAGGGTCGGACTTGGAGATTAAAAGAAGAGTGGCAGTGGCAGGATCAACATTCAATAGGCTACATACCAAAATTTTCAAAAGACATGACATTGGAATAAAAACAAAAGTAAGAATTCTCAACACTTGTGTAATACCAATACTAACATACATCCGTATGTTAGTATTGGTATTACATGGACCATAAAAAAAGAATTGGAGAGAAAAATATTAGCAACAGAAAATAAATGGCTTAGAAGAATACTAAGGATTGGA
>FXXH010453661.1:0-17477 GCA_900184025.1 Amynthas corticis | reverse complement strand
CCTCCCCCTACCGCCAAACCCATTCCCCGCCCTCTTTACCTCCCCGCTCCTGACCCGCACCCCTCTCAGACCAAAACTCCCAGACCTCTTCAAAACCTCCTCCCTCCCGACCCCACCCCTTCTCTCGAAACTCCCTCTCCCAAACTGCCGCCACCGACCCCTATCTCATGACTCCAAAATCCCTTTACCCAAACCTCCTCCCGGTTCAACCCCATCGGCCAAACCTCCTCTCCCATACCCTCCAAACCCTCCTCCTTCCCCGGAACTCCTCACCCTCCATCCAAACCCCATTTGTTGGCCTTACTGGGGGTAAGGCCAACAAATGGACTACTAAATGAATTGGGCAGCTGCCTAAGGTGCCATACTTTTAGGTAGCTGAAGACATGCAGCGTTTGCGTATTTTCGCTTTATTGTGGATTTTTCAAGCTGCAATTGTTCGGACTATTTGAAAGCTAAAATGATGAGGCATACAAAAATTTTTTGGCATTTGTATTCCTCTTTCAGACCATCAGTGCAAAATTTTAAAAAAATTGGGGTGATGGTCCACCAACTGGCCTGAAACATTACCCCCTCTTCCAAAAAAGTTTGTTTGTTCCAAGCTGTGTGGCTAAAATATTTGAGTGGTAACCTAATTTTGGTGAGCGGTGAAGTTGTAGGGGAATGTAATTGGAACAAACTAAATCAACAGTTTTGAAAATTGGACTATATTTGGTTCAGATATGGTCTTCGTACACCGAGCACCCTCTGTCGATCACTTTTGAACAATGCTTGTATTTCGTTTCTATTGTGTTATATTCCAGGCCATAGGAAAGCCAAAACGAAGCGCTGTACACCAGTCTTGCATTTTTATTCCTAGTTTTATCCATCCGTGCAAAAATATAAACGCAGAAGGGGTGGTCGGGGGAGGGTAGGGCAAGGTGGAGAGATAGGGAGGGTAGACGTCTTCCAGCCAAGCAGGATGCTTTGTCAAGCTACGATTATTTGAAAGGAGTTGAAGGGGCGGGGTTGGAATGGGAATTTGGAGGGATGGTGAGGGGCAGGAAGGGGGTTTGGATGGAGAGTGGGGGCTGAGCGATGGGGTTGAGAGTAGGGTAAGGGGGTCGGGGCGGAAAGGTGGGCTTGGCCTTGGAGGTGGGTTGGTGCGAAAGGAGGGTATGGAGGGAGGGCGGAGAGGGGGTTCGGAGGGAGGGTTGGGTGGGGGCGGGGGTTGAGGCGAGGGTAGGGAGGGAAAACAAGAACTTAAAACCAAGCAGATCGCGCGGTTAAGCTACGCCAATTTGGTTGCTGCGTCGGTTAATTAATTTGGTTGCCAATAGCAACGACGTCATACGAATGCCGTGTAGCGTGACGGACTTACCAAACCAAACATACAGACATCCGAAATTATTATTTAAGATATGTCAGTAATGTCACAGTGCATTAAGCACCATGTGCTGTTCAAATATGGCAAAACCCATTTGCCGTCAGGCAATTTGAAGTTTAAATTATGATTTCATCTTAAAGTCTCCACAATTTCTTGCATTAAATACTTTTAAAATTCTAGTCATATATATCATAACAGATTGATGGTATGACTGTCAACTGTTCACAATGATGCTGCTGTTGTTTGCTGATCAGTGAAATTAAGAGAATATTTTTTCAAAGCTTCAGTTGTTTTCCTGCATTGCTGACACTGGGATCACTTCCAAAGCTACTTTAAGCAATGCCTTGAAATGACTTACAGCAGCGGTTCTCAACCTTTATAGTGCCACGACCCCTTTAATTCAATTCCCCGTGATGTGGCGACCCCAACCGTAAAATTATTTTCGTTCATAGGCCTTACCGTACATTTGCTAATGTTCAAAATCATTCTGATTCAATTGTCTGCAATGTCTATCCTCAAAAGACAAAATTATAGTACTAGTAACTACAAATGGGGAAATTTTGTACAATAACAAGTGTTAAACAGCAGAAAAGAGACAACCCAATATTTCCGATGGTCTCAGGTGACCCCTGGCAAATCGTCATTTGACCCTCGACGGGATAGCGACCCACAGTTGAGAACCGCTGACTTACAATTTTCATCTTCTGTTCATACTGTATGTGGTATTAAGGAGTTTTATGGCTCACAGTTATGATAATCATACGGTGACATATAAGGGAGGGGTTTTATTCATGAAGATCTAACTAACCTTCATTTGACAAGGTATTTTATGTTTAAATTATTCAAGTTGTGAAACTTTCCTAAGTAACAAATGTGCACTAAGTAGTGTTTGATTTTTCAGCAAGGCAGAGGGTGTTTGATTAATCTCATCCAGTGGCGTCAATCCTGCGAGGGTCCGGACCCAAGGACCCTCACACAAATGTGAAAAAAGTGGTTGTGAGGGTCCATAAGGCATTGGACCTTCACAAAAATCTGAATAAATCTATATTGTACCGTTGTACGATTATTAAATTGTTGCATTGGGTAGATAATAGATATAATCAGCAAATGGCATTTTTGAACATTAATAAGTAATAAGAATCCTACTAAGAGTACATGGTGCACATGCAATAGCACCAGGGTTAGGGTTAGGGTTAGGTGGACACAGTGGTTAAATTACTTTTTCAGAGGTGTCGGATCTCCCTAGATTTCCTTCTGCCAAAAATTTCAAGATTTCAAGGGTCGTAAGCTATTTCACCTGCTGCAAAAAAGCCAACGACCTTTTTTTCTTGTTTAGGAATTTTTTGAAGATAAAAACAGCACGAAAACATAAAAATAGTAGAAAAACGTGCCGAATCTTCAAAAATACGTAAAATACGTTCCGGATCTCATGCGAGACATCCCGGATCTCTTGCCAGACGTCCCGGATCTCATGCCAGACGTACCGGATCTCTTACCAGACGTCCCGGATCGGAGATCCGGCAAGATCCGGCTCAATTTAACCCCTGGGTGGACACTCAGAACTTTTACCATAGATTGACATTATTGATCTCATCCCAAAGTCTTTCCCCTTCTGTGAGGGGTCAGATGGCCAAAACCAAACTTGTTGATCCCTCTGGGATTTGTTTATCATTCTTTGGAGATAAAACTTCCCAATCCCTCCTGGCAAACTGAACACTGGGTACGGGTACAACTTTTTCCCAATCATCAGAAGTTGAGTGAATTCACCAAGATCATTAGTTTATATGGAATTGTATTGGTGAGCAATAATTACCATAATGTTTTGCTGTGATCCAAATATTCATAAAAATGTTAAACACGACAGCTGTTTACAGGCATTAGAAAAGAAAGCACTTCGTTGCAGAGTGATTGACAAAAAAGTTCGCAACAGACAAAAAATCAGAGATTTGTTTAAACTTTGGGTACACATATGAAAAGTATGTATTTGCAAAAACCTACAGGTGGAACAAAGTAAATTCGATCAGGACTTGCCTGCCAGTTGGTGGATCAATATCCTTGTTTAATTATCACTCCTCATACTAGAGCCACTGTCTTTTAGAGAAATTTGATGGTAAGCGGGTAAGAGTCATTTGTTCTTAGGCAGAAAAGAAAACACTGGCTGCTTTTTGAATATCCACACCAAGCTCAAATGAATCTCTCTTCAAGCGTTAAAGCATGACGCTGTGGAAAACTTTTAGTCACCGTCTTTCAGCTCCAGGTGCTCCAGAAGTCCCTTCAGTTCCAGGTAGTCCATCATCGGCCGTGGAATTGGAAGCTGACAAATCGTGCCGTTTGCCAGGCGCCGGAGAGACTTCCTGACGGCTAGTCGTGAGAGATGAGCAAGAGACAAGGGTGTTGAAAAGAAACCGTTAAGCCACTTGGCTATCTGTGCATTGACTGGCACCAGTCCCGGCCACCGATTCATGCGCTGTCCGGCACCAGACGACGCTCCAGCGTACGCCAACAGTTTCACGATGAGTTCGTTACCTCTGAGAATGGCGATCCCCATCGGGGAAACAAGATCGACGAAAGCAAAAGCGTCTCGTAGAGCTGGATCCGGTAAGTAAGCGCGACTCAGACTACGATTTACGTTACAATTGTGTTGTATCAGCTGCCAGGCTATGTCGACATTGCCAAGGTCGACGGCCGTGAAGAGCGCAGGGAGACCCTGATAGTCGGTCGAGTCGGGGTCTCCCCCTCGGGCAAGTAAAACCCGCATGCTCTTGATGGCGTTGTATCGTGCAGAGGCCGTTATTGCCATGTCAATATCTTCTTGCGAAGCTCCTCTCAAGATAAGACAGTCGATGGCTTCTGCCTGATCAGTATGTGTTGCTATTTCTATGGGCAGCCAGCCATGAAGGTCACGGATGGTCTGACGTGCTCCGTAGTTGAGCAGGGCCTCTGTGGTTTTGACGTGCCCGTAGGCAACCGCCTGGTGAAGTGGTAGTGTCTTCGTGCCGTGATTGACACAGGCACCAAACTGGACGAGTATGTCTGTCACGGCAACATTGCCGATCTGTGCTGCATAGATGAGTGCATTGTATCCTTGGAGATCAGTCATATCTGTCTTAGCTCCAGATTTTAGGAGCAGTTCAACCGTTTCTAGACTCCCGCTGCAGACCGCTTTTAAAAGCGGCGTCTCGCCCCAATCGTTCGATACGTTTACCATGGCTCGGCTCTCCAGCAACCTCCGTACACAGTCTGTGTGACCCTTCTCAGAAGCAAAGTGAAGCGCCACTTGCATATCACTTGTACGTTTATTAACAATACAACCAGGAGCATCAAGAATAAGCTGAAGTCCTTCGCTGTTTCCATGCAAAGCCAGAAGCATCAAAGGAGTAAATCCAGATTCATCGATGCAGTTGGGTGATTCGCCTACCATTAGACAACGTCTGATACCAACTACGTCTCCGTTTCGGGCAGATGTCAGTAAACCGTCACACTTATCAGTCCTCATGATCGACATCACTCGAAAGAACTTTATTCAGGGTTGTCTTAAAATACGAATGTCACTCAACAGATACATCTGTAGCAAAACAAAGCGAAATTTAAAATATTTCCATATTTTACGATAAACAATTTATTAAATGTATCACAACTAACTAATTGGTTTGCAGGTAATCTTTTACTTTAGCGTCATTTATTATTAGGGTTAGAGTTAGCCTATCCCTAAGCCTAACCCTAAAATATTCTGTTGGTGTGTATTCCAAAAGTGATCAACAGTCACATACGGAGCTATATAAATCGATAAATCGACATTAGGAAGTATGCGATCACGCCAATCGTTTATACTTTTTACACTCAATAATCTTCTTCGCCCACTTTAGAGTAATTTAAAAATTCTCACTAAATATTTAATTAAACCTACATTCTAAAACAATTTAGTGATAAAATATTTTAATGAATAGATCGTATTTTTAACATTAAAATCTTCTCGTTTGTTGCTGTAAGGGTACATCCACAAATTATGTTGCTCATGTTTTAAAGGAAATCATAAAAAGTCACACACTTGGAAGACAGATCAAGAAACGGAAAATCAAAATATGTCTGATTTTAGAGATTCTTACAAAATTTAGTTATCAGCAAATTAATATATCGCCTACCTTTCTTCGAGTTGGAAATTACCATCTTCTACTTGATAGACTCATTATATTTTTAAAAATCAGTAGGCTGTTCACAAGTCAAAGAAAGCGAGGACGGAGTAATCTTAAATCGACCATGAAATATTTATCTGTCAAAATTTCGGTAAGTTACTACATGTTTTTTCGTCTACATACAATTTTTGGCTAATTTTCATTACATTTCTAAATGCATGTCAAATTTTGAAAACCAATGTTTTAGTTATGGACCTATACTGCT
This sequence comes from Amynthas corticis, assembly GCA_900184025.1. Taxonomy (NCBI): domain Eukaryota; kingdom Metazoa; phylum Annelida; class Clitellata; order Crassiclitellata; family Megascolecidae; genus Amynthas; species Amynthas corticis. Next base: position 11,716 of record FXXH010453661.1, on the reverse strand, counting down.
CCCCAAAAATCTAGAGAAATTCATTCAGAAATTTTCGAAAGCGAGATAGGTCTACCTGTTAATTTTGAAGGTGTTAATCGAATCTCAGTTGAATATGATACACGCTGGAATCTTCTAAGTTCTAAGGCACTGAAGCGGCGTTTCTTATGCTTTCTCCTTCTCGTGCTGCCAAATGCTATCTATTCTATTTAGACTATTTTCCGGTATTAAACGGGAGCTGTTTAAAGTTCTGTTGTGATATTATATAACTTATCAAATTTGAACAGATAGACTATGGTCCACATTGCTTATCTAAGAGGAAGTTTACGTAATGATTTAATCAATTTCACGAGGAAACAATGCTGATGATCGTTCTGCAGGTGTTTTTGTAAGTTCAGGTGGCAGCAATGAGTCAATGACAATGTGATGAAATGGCGATCGGAGAGCAATTGGTCAATTTCTGTTCTTTCTGGTATTACCAATATACTTTGGCTCTGGCGCTCTGTATGCTTGAACACTGGGAAAGAGTGATCTTCAGTATCCTTTGCTGATTGTAAAAGGGCGAAGAATTGTTGCCGTCTCCCACATCTCTTATTGTAGTCTCGTTTAGAATAATGCGTAATTGTCTTTATTTCGGGTTACTGTCTTACCTAAATCAGTTTAAATGCTGGTGTAATTATGTCTAGTTAAGAATTATTATGATGCTTACAAAATTCTAAATAGTCTGATAGGCTCCAGTGACGGTTCCACCATGTTGATGACTGGGGATGCATCCCCCACCGGCCCACCAAAAATGCGCGTGTGGACATATCTATAGACAGCAATAGAAAACTCGGCAATCCTCCGAACTCCGGTCCCAAATTATTTACCTATTGAATGTACCCTGTTTAGTTAGGGTTAGAGCCAGGGTTAAGGTTAGGGTTTATAACCCTAACCCACCCCTTTGATAGACTACTTTTGTGGAGGCGCCCATCTCAGGGACCGCCCAAAAAAACATATCATAGTAATTTGGGACCGGAATTCGGAGGATTGCCGAAAACTCTATTTTGCACAATGACTTTGTACAACCAGACTAAAATGGCTTTTATACATTGTCAATTTTGAATATTATACACCAAATTTACAGATATTTTCTAAACTGTTTGCCTATAATTCATATGGCAATTGGTGGGATCTTCCTAGAAATTCATTGCATCCCCCACCAAGATTTCTTGGAACCGCCACTGCTGATAGCTGTCGGTTCTTTTCATGTTTGTTCAAATCAAATAATTACATTTAACAGAAAGTATAATGGCAATGTCTTTGATTATAAAGTATGTTTAGGTATTTAAGATAACACTACGTAATACATTAAGAATGAAGGTTGCGTTTTTGTGCATTATTTGTCTCAACTATGTTGATAGTAGTTTGATTTAACTAACCGCTATCCAGACACCTTGTTGGTTACTTTAGTCGTCATGGCAACATATACAACCTATCTCTTTCTTCCTGGACATATTGCCATGTGGGTTCGATTTGGTCAATATGTTTTTGGATTCTGATCGTCTTTCAGCTGCTGTGTTGCCTGCCAGTGAAATTCTAGTCTGCCAACTCAAGTTTAACCAATCTTTTGCCCAACTCACTTTTTTCAGTGCATATCACGATGAGAAAAAGCTTAACATCTGGTGACAGTGGTGTGATATAGACACATGCTTTGCAACTGAATTCATGTATCTGTAGTTGTTCGCCATATTATCACTTTTTCAAAACATTGATTTTGCTTCAGGTAGAGCATTATTCCAGGCCTACTTGGCGTTGGGCGACTGGATGGGTGACCATCCTAGGATTGAGTTGTGGTGCTGGCAGCCAATCAAGTCATTCATTGCTTAGGCATAGATAAATTGATAGCAGCATTAAACTGCAAAGGTAAAACGTAGGTCTAGAGAAAGCAATGGTAAACTACTCTAGATAAATGGTTTAAGCCACCCTAGTACACGGAGCTCAGTGCCAGACCCAATGCTTGTATGTATGTGTGTATGCTTGTATGAGTATGTGACTAAATTTACCTTTGCAGCATTATTGAACAAGTCATTTAACATTGTGATTTATTAGCACCTTTTTGCTTCACATACACTTAGTAGAGAATCGTAAATTATGGCTTTTAAACAGATAAAGGTCATGACATTGTTTTTGTGATGTATAGAGTATATATTTTAAAAAGATACTCATCATAGAAATGTATCTGTAAACGTTTATTTATAGTAGTCTGTAGTCACATTAGAAAAAATATTGATGCATATGTGTGTATATACATAGAATATTCAATATTGTACAAATTTGATACGGTTGCAATGCAAAACTTTTTCTTTGTGTTCCATTGCTGGTCATGTTTTGTGAAATCAACAGTACACTGTAACTATTTGTTTTGAAATATGAGACTGCATTAATTAAATGTTCAACGCGTGGTTTTTAATTATAAACCTAGAACATTTTGATCAAACCCTGCACATATTGTTTGTCATTTATAGGAAACACAGAAAGCAAAACAGAAAGCAGGCCTGTATGATATGGACACTGTAAAAATACATAAGGTCCTATATTCAGCCTAAATATCTCACACAGTAGAATGGTATAGACTATCACATCATCTGCATTAGGTTTTTGAACTTCAAGATGTGTACTCTGGTCTGGTCAGGTCAAGTCTTCGTTCTCCAGCTGTGTCCAGCTATCGACTTATCCACTACATCTCTCCAAAGTTCACTGTCCTTTTATAATTCTTCCAAGGTCATTCAGTGTCTTCCATCGAGATTCAGTCCTGCCATGTTCAGATCCTCTTCCAATCTGTCCACCTATCATCTTTTAGGTCTTCCTTTAGATCTTTTCCCCTCTGGTTTGTAGTTGAAAGTTGGTTTTGGGTTAAATTCTTATTTCTTCCATTCTGAGTATGTGTCTGGTCCATTTCATTCTTCTCTTTCTGATTACTTTGATGATGCTCGCTTGCAGTGCTCTCCCTCTAACTTCTTCATTTGCTATATGTTTTGTATTCAATCCTTAGTATCCTTCAAAGCCATTTATTTTCTGTTGCTATTATTTTTTTCTGTAATTCTTTTTTATGGTCCAAGATTCATATCCATATATTATTTTTGTTATTACTATTACACATGTGTTGAGAATTCTTATTTTTGTTTTGATCCCAATGTCGTGTCTTTTGAAAGTTTTGTATGTAGCCTGTTGAATGCAGATCCTGACATTGCTATTCTTCTTTGATCTCCAAGTCCAAACCTTCCTCTGCTTCCAATTCACTTCTGATGTAAACAAAGTTCTTCACCATTTCAATTTCTTTTCCATTGTGAGTATTTATTGGCTATTCTCCCACTTTCTTTGTAATTGGCATTATTTTTGTTTTATTAGTATTTGTTTTTAATCCAAATTTTCTGTTCTCCGTTATTAAGGCCACTGTTAATTCTACAATCCTTGAAATGCATTCTGCTATTAAGACATGTATCATCAGCATACTGCATCATCTATATTCCCTGAATCCCTGGCTTTAAACACCTTCCCAGCCAGTTCGTGTTTTCAATCCTTCTCATACAATCTACTGTAATATAATGTTGGAGTATCAGCATCCTTGTCTAAATCCTGTTGATTTTGAACCACTCTGTCAATTCTGATACATGCTAAAACTGTACTGTATAAATTTTCAATTAGCCTGATTATTTTGGTATGAATGCCACATTTCCCCAGGAGTTTCCATGCCCCTTCTCTCCAGATAGAGTCATAAGCTTGGGCAAAATCGATGAATCACATGACCAAATTGAGTTTGAGTTTAGTGAAGAAATCTTCACTAAATTCTAGTTTTTTTGTCAATGAGATGTCGAACCATCCTAATCTAATCTTAAACTTCTATAGAGCCACTTCATAATGCATAGGAGCATCAGCTGATGGCACACCAGATCAAAATCATAAAGGTCCAGGTCAAATCCAGGGTCTCTGGCTGTTTAACCCCTCTTCTCTAGTGATGATAATGGTGTACACACATCATCTTCAGTTTTCCTATCTGGAGAGGTCTATGTGAGTTTCCTACACACTACTGTATTTGTATAAATTGAGTGTTGGTTATTATACACAAATTGTTATTGCTGCATAATTCAAGTAATCTGGTCACCAGATGTGTACTACAGTAGAACAGGACTTTCAACTGTCCTGTGTGTATACATATTGATTTTTCACTCATATTACCTAACCTTCAAGTTCATCTCTTTTGCAACAATTGTAATTGCCTTCTTCTGTTTATATCCTATGCATTTTGTTAAAACATTAAGTAAAACACATCGATACCCAATACAACCAAGTCATGATGGTAAAGTGCTCAACAAATGTCATGGTCAGCAACTAAGTACACTACATCTACATTGTTTCTCAGAAAAGAGAAGTATTTATGGGCAAACACAATCTGAATGTGTTCAGTATTTTAAAGCAAATATGGCCTTTTTTGTTCGAAATGCTTAAACAAATAATAAAGATTAGAACTGCATCTTTTATATCTTAAGAGAATATCAATTTAAAAAGTATTCATAAGCATTAGACCAAATGATTGTTCATTAACTGTCAACCTATGAACACAACACACAGGAGTCATCACCGAAAATGTCCAGAGTCTAAAAGCAACAGCATCGGTTGCATTTAGCAACAAAGTCTTACTAACAACATAACACTAACCACCCTTGTACTAAACCTTGTTTTAAGTCAATGACTCCAGTGAAATATCAGGCTTTGTACAAAGTGGCATAATATGATGATTCCAAATTCTCTCTCTGCCTTACTATTTACTTCAAACAGAAAGCAGAGAAGTTAAGTTTTAAGTTTCTTTGCCGATTTGTGCTTTCGATGATGCAGAGGAGGAGGAGTTGCTGGAGGCGGAGAGATGCTCTTCCTTTTGGGGCTTTTATAATGACGAGTTTCGTCCCACGACGACACTGTCGTGTGTTTCTTTACGCTGGACCCACGCTGAGATGAATGAGGTGGACTCCAGTCTTTGCGGCCGTGCGACTGACCGCTAAATGCAGATTTTCTCTCCGGGGATGAACTTGGCGTCCGTCGGCCGCTGGTTCTTCTCTGTAAAATGGTTGGAGAACTTGATGGAGGAGGAGGGCTTCTGCGACTTTCTGCGTGATCTTTTAAGTAGAATGACGAGCTGCGCTTAGGCGACTGAGAGGGGCTTCTGTACATCCTTTGATTACCCTTAATCAGAGGGGAGGACCTTCTTGCTTTGTTGACGGGGCTGTACCTGGAACAAGGTGATAAGGGTGGACTTCTTCTGAGCGAAGGACTACGGTTGACTGAAAAGCGCCTTTCACTGGCACCTTGCTTTGATGCTCGAAGTGAAGTCTGCTCTGACATGCGCATCATACTTCTTGACCTGCTCCTGCGTGAAGCCACAGCCACCATCTGTGGACTAGCGGGTCGTCCAAAATTCCTGTTTTGTCTCGACACAGGAGGGGAAGGCGAGGGCGAAGAACGCCTTCGCATGTACGATGATCCGTTGTGGGGGGACATCGGTCTTGATCGCAGCGGCGAAATCCTCTTCTGTGGCCGAGGACTTTGAGATGATGGAGAGCGTCTTCTGATTACCGGCGGTGAACCCTTTCGATAAGATTGAGGGCTCCTTGAAGGACTTCTTACATATGCATGGGGCTTGATTGCGAGCGGTGAATTCCTCGAGCTTCTATGTTCAGTTCGCCTGAGGGACTGGCTTCTGTTGGAGCCAGCAGGGCTGTTATAGGGTGACAATCTTCTTCCCCTTAGTGCTACGGGTGACCTGTACCTCGGAGAGGTTTGCCGATACCTCTGTGGGGGAGTTCGTATTCCAGCAGATGGAGATTTCGCTCTTCTCATCATCATGGGGCTTCTAGTACCAGATGTACTACGCCTGGATGCTAAATTATCATAGGGCGAAGGGCTTCGTACAATCGGTGGGCTTCTAATTGCCCCACTGGTAGAGTAACGTTTTGGTGAATGCCTGGCAGGATGGTAATCAAGGGAGGTGCTCCGTCTATTTGACTGATTTCTGGCGTGATTTTTAGCATTTGGCATAGATGGAGGACTTCTTGGTCCAATGGGACTATATCTCTTCATTGGGGGAGGAGTATATGATCTACGAGATGCACTTCGGCGATTTGATGGAGAACGAGATGCCAGCCGGCGCCCAGCATCACATCGAAACCGTTTGGGAGAGGGACTTCTTGACGAATTCTGTTGCAGAATGGGTGATCTGCTTCTTGCCCGACGGTTCCACTCACGAGAACAGCTGTGACGCGGAGAATGGGAGAGGCTCTTACGAAGCCTGGCTGTCCTTTGATACTGTCTCTCTGAAGAAGGTGACCTTTGCTTCTGAGGTGAAGCATATGCTCGTGGCAAATAGTTCGAAGCAGTCGTCCTTTCTGGAGATGAATATTGTCTACTGACTGGACTATGCTTCTGCCTATACAGACTACTTTGTGTTTTGTATTTTGATGATGGAGACATCCTTCTGTCTTCAACCAACAAACTTCGAGAAACAGAAGTTGAAACTTTGCGCACAGGTGGACTTCTGCTGACCCTTCTTGGACTTTCCCGAGCCCTTGAGCGCCGAGGACTGTATCTTAGTTCCAATGACAATGATCGCTCGCGAGACAAAGGTGGAGGAGTTCTACCCAGAAGCCTACCACTGGATGGCAGGAGCACTGGCGGTGATCTACATCGGATGTAGACTGGACTTCTGGAGCGATCTCGTTGTGGCAGGTTTCTTTCACGGCTGTCATTTCGACTACAATAAAACACAGGCAACTAAGATTTCAATAAATTGTTACGTTGAAATCTGTTGTTACCCTTCAATGACAGTATAAGTCAGGGATGTCAAACTCATTTCATATAGCAAGCCACATAAAAGTATAAGTATTTGTGGTTGTCGCAGGCCGGATTTGTACATAACATTAACATGGACTACGGTTGGCCTATTACACAAAACTGTATATGAAAAATTGTTTCAAATTTTTTTATTTCATTTCTGTCATATATAAAATATTGAGTTTCATATATGTAATTTCTGATTTTCATATATGTACTTTTTTTACACATCTTAAATAAAGTAACTTTGCTTAAACATAAAATTTGTTCTCTTGTATTTCAGCCACATACATGTGAGCCGTATCTGGCCCACGGGCTGTATGTTTGACACCTCTGGTATAATTAGATACATCAATAAGTTTTATATAAACTAATGTCATTAGCATCAAATGATGTACCTTCTGGATGAGATAAGTGGTAATGGTGGAGGAGGGGGTAGAAGCGGATAGACACGGCCCAAGTCTCTGGTGATGCTTGGGGAGAGAAGAGGAGGTGGCATCAGATCTTGATAAGCAGATGTAGGCGACCTAAATACAACAATCGTTACAGACACAAACAAAAATACCTGAAAATGTCGCTGCAGCAAACGACTACAAGGCACCTGAAAAATAACAGAATAACTTCAGACTGCAAGACAAATATAAACACTCCTGGATTTCCATAGCACCAGTTCTAGTATGTACAAATATCAATCAATTAGTAGTGAGGATTAGAAAGCATGTCATCGCAGCAACCACAGTCCTAACACACAGACCATTTTGCAAAGCCACACGCCTTTCTCTAAGAAAAGGATCAAACACATTACAATATTTCCACGTTTCTGTGCATTTACATTAACAAATGCCAGTCCTTTATAATGCCACTACAGAAGTTGTCTAAATTATTTTCATTTCATTTACTCACGCACATACACACAAAACTAACACATTACATATAAAAAATGTAAAGTTCATCCATAGGTTCTGACCGGTGCTGATCCCCGGTTTAAAGGCCTACAGCCCATAGGTGGCTAAGCCATTCATCGGTGGACGGTGGCCAGTCATTCCGCCGAACCTATGGTTACCTACGCAATGTTTCCATTGCTACTCATTTTTACCACTGCAATTGAGTAACAGCGGTGTCAACCCCAGGGCTCCTGCGAGTTTCGAACCCATGACCTTCTGCTCCATCATCCAACGTTGTTAGCACTCTTCTATCTTCCCGACCCCGATTGTATACATCCTAAAAATTCATTTTTGATAAGGTGTCAAGACCTGGAAAAAAATAATTGGCAAAATTTCAAGTAATTTTAATAAACTGCTGCTAAAGATTAGCAAAACTTCCTAACTAATCACCAAAATGGCAATGGATAATTATTAATTAACACGAATATTTACAGTGAAAAGAGATACTGTAACTGTAGCTACATGGTGTTACATGTGCCCCAAGTAACCTGCCAAAAGATTCTTGTCAAATAATTATTACTCCTTGGATTTACCAAATATTTTGCTTAAATTCTGATATGGTGATATTCCATACACACTTCAATTGACTACAATTTTCTTTCGATATTTGTGATAGATGCTTTCTTTGTGTATTGAAACTATCCATTCACTGGTGATGTATCATTCTGACACATCTGCATTGGATTCCAGCTTCAGTATCGCAGGGTTGTCTCTTATTCGTCGAAGACGAACCAGTGGCAGTTTATGCCCGAGAAATGACGGTGATCCAGCTCAGCTTCCATTTTAGTTAGCAATTGACACGAGAGCTAATTCTGAAATATGGTTGTGAGATATGTTATCGCTGGGGATGAAGATTTCGCAAGAAGTCTGCATGAAGCGTTCGGAGGAAACCCGTGAACGTCGTAACGCACCACGAGTTAAGTATCACGATCGCCCAACGTGGACGTTGTGGGCGAAAAGACATGCATTTTTGGGTGGACGAGGACACTGCTGCCATCACACGAGAGACGAGGGCCGAAATCCCTTCGAACAACCATGGCTACAGCCGGTCGAAGGATGATGGCTATGCATGGTGGAGGCGAAAGGCAGACAGCGAAGAACACTGCCTCTGGAAATGGGCAAAATTCACGAGAGGAAAAGGTTAACGCGGGAACGTGAAGGTATTTCACGCGACGTCTTCGAAATTAACGGATCCTTGCGAAGTGCATTTTGGAGTTGTGGCGCTTTGAACGCATCCGTGCGACGATTATCATCCTCGATAGCACGATCCGTGAGCGCCCACCAGCATGCATGGTATTGACGATGGTTGTGATTACGTGACATGGTAGAAACGTGTAGCCGAGATGTTTTGCCAGATACGACGCTCTTCCAGACGAACGGATGTCGAAGACTGGATCGCATAGTAACGCATACGATATGACCGATCGCTAGGTTAAGGTGCGTGTTAGGTCGCGTAGCTAAAACTGCGAGGCAGCCTTGTTAAAACTGCGACGTCTTACGTGGCCATTCTTGCCTCAACGGAGGTCAAGATATGAAAGCGAGACGTTGGTACCGGGGTGCCGAGCTATATGAAGCGCTACGAAAAACCCTCGCTCGCGTGACAAGGATCTACAAATGGAAGAGGTCCTTTACTCAGGGATGAGCGTCAGCCAACGGTCAAGGCTCTAAATATACATTGCAATAATGTCATTACTTTATAGCACAGTGATTACAATTCAACAAAATTAAAGTTGAGAAAGTAAACCAACTTAAATTAAAGTCTACAACACCAATCATGCAAAACATCAAAACACAAACTGTTTCTTCGTTCTCTTCATTTTATGGATTTTATGCATTTAACCAAATGATCACAGGACAAGGAGAATAAAAAAATATAAGCCAATGACCTCACAAAGTACTCCAGTGTTATTTTAAATTGCAATCATCCAATTTGCATGCAACATTCGGATCAAAGAAACTTGTCAATTTAAAATTACACTACAGTGAATTAACACTCAAAAACACTTCTTAATAGGCTATTTATGGTGCCCCACCTACCTTTAAAAATTAGTAACCAATGGTAACTTTATAAACACAGGAACATTTTTAAACTATAAGCACGAAGCTAAATATTATTAATGTGGTTACCTGTCCCGTCCAATGGCAACCTGATTGCGATATCTCGGAGGCGGTAGTAGGGGAGTCGGAGAAGACTGCCTGTCCCAAAGAGTCAGAGTCTCCATTTCACGAAGTTGCACACCTTCGCGTCTTCGCACGGGAGACGCAGAACGAACAAGTGAGAGAAGAGGCGGGATGTTGCGATTGGTGCCCGACGTTAACAGCGACCGATGAGGCACAGTAAGCGACAGCAATGGAGAAATGCGATCAAGAAGCGATGTAGACGGTGCTGTCGCTTTAGATGACTCTTTTCGCTTCTGTCGCTTTGTATTCCCAGGCCCGTTCGCTTTTGCATATTCAACCCGCACCTTTGAACCGCACAACGTCTTCCCGTCGAACGCATCAATAACGTCGGCTGCATCCTTGTTATTGACAAATTCTACAAATGCAAAGCCAGGAGGATGATGCGCAAGCCATACTTCAATTATTTTCCCAAAACGGCTGCATTCCTGTTCGAGATCCTCCTTTTTGACAGTTTCTGCCAAGCCACCAATGTACAATTTGTTCTGCAATCGTCTTGGCGTATTTTTCTTTGGCTAAAAAATTATCAACATTAAACATTAAATTTAAAATCACTCGCTTCAACTATATATTTCATGGATGCTAAGAAAACTCCATGAATATTCCTCCCTAGTCTGTCTTACTGATGCCACTCTGATATCTGGAATGCCCCAGTCTTTTGTGGATATATATGGAGTACGATTGATTGTTGAGTTTGCGTATTGTAACTGGTGCTATAGAAGTGCCTTATTTATTTATCTGGAATTACCTATCTTTTGGAGTACCATCGATTGATGCCCTTTGAGCATTATAGCTGGTGCTATAAAAGCACATAATTATTATTTAATATCAAGAAAATTAACTTTCTAAACTAGTAAATAATAATTAGGCACTTCTATAGCACCGCTTCTAATACCCAAGATTATCAATCGATGGCATTTCAAATCCATCCGCAAAAGACCAGGTCATTCCAGAGATCAGTCAGTGGGAAACAGCAAGACAGACTACGGAGGAAATGCTAATTGGAAGATATGTGTTGTCAGCCTAGATCTGAAATCATCAGTTTATTGGAACATCTGACAAGAGGAGCGAGTTTCAGATTTTTTAGTATAATTCCTAGCTAACTAACCACACAGATAGTACGCCGTCATAACGATGGCGCTACAGAAGTTACAATCGATTGCAAGGATTTCTTAGTAGGGAAATAGGAATATCATTGAAGACAAAGCACTTTGCAGCAGCAGCAGCAGCGAAGGAGGGCCTTACTTCGGGGTCGGGCGCCGCCGCCGCTTCCCTTCGCGGCGATCGACGTTTGCCGCGACTCCTCTGCCTCCTCGCCGCCGACGCCGATGAGCCGCCGGTCGTCGTCGTCTTCGAGTTGCTCGACGACATTTTAACCACAAAATTCGCGACAAAAAACTCAAAAATATTTAATGAAATTCATTGGACTTATTCGGGGTCCACATGTGTCTGGCGCACGGGCAAAAGACAGCGAATCTCTCAAAGCTCCCTCTCATTGATCGAAAAAATGCGCTGTATAATTCTCAGCCTGTAGGCAGACATGTAGGCACTAAGCAGGCTAGCCATTGGCGTCTATGACTATTAGACTCGCCCATGCAGGCCGCCGCCACTACCGCTAGCCATGAATATGATTTAGCGTGACTTAAGAACTAGACTCAAGAGCAGGGACGTCATTTGAAGGGGCAGGATTTTTTTGGAGAAAAAAAATTTCTATATGTTGTTCAATTGTTTTTAATTTTTCTAATTGATTT
>FXXH010445677.1:0-21328 GCA_900184025.1 Amynthas corticis | reverse complement strand
AATAATATTGTGATTTGAAGTGGTTTAGGAGGCTAAGTAAGCCTGTGTGAAAACCACTATAAAACGCTACTGTGCTTGTTTATGTAGCGCTGTATTTCTTAGGCTGGAGCTGAAACTTTTTGAGTAACTGATTTTGAAATATGTACATTTATTTGTATCCATAGCAAATGACTTCACTTTTATTAAATAATTAATTAGCCTTAAGTTAATGTAAAACAGAAATTATGCCCAGTTTTGAACTTTTTGGTAACCCATATTTAATTTTGCTTCTATTACGTATTTCATTGATGAAATTACTTAGCTGTCAAAGCTTTGTCCTTTTGGGCAGTAATTAATATACTAGAGTCAATGTCCTCAGCTCACTGATTTTTTATACTTGTGAAATTATTGAGTTTCTTAAAAATTGGAAAATGGCAGATTGCTAACACGCTAAAGCAACAACCTGATGGAACAGGATCGACTCATCATTGGAGGCCATAAGGTTATCTTGACTTTCTACTAGAGGCAGTGGTAAGATGAGTAGCTGCTCAGGCTTTTAAGGTAAAATGTGGATCCGGAGAAAAGGATGGCAAATTACTCTAGATGAATGGTATGCCACCTGGGTTACTGCTTGCCTGACACCTGAGATGAGCGCCAGGCTCTAGTAGGCTCAACTTTGAGCACAGGTAAAACTTTACCTTTGCACTAACACTCTTCAGCAACCTGTAAAATTTCTTTATGATTGATACAGTTCAATTTACAGGTATAATTAGTTTCATCAATATGAAATCAAAGTTTATGTTTAGGTAAAACCATTCTAAATAGCAAAATTATAATCCCATTAATTTATAATTTCTACACTGATTTATATTATCAATTAATATGCTATGGCAGTGGGTGTTTTTCTCTACCTTCGGATTGCTGCAATTGGTTCACTTGTATCAATCAATCAATTGCTGTTGACTTGTCAAAAGATGCGTTGTTTTATCATCACAGGTTCTGCATAGTATTTTAACCAATACAGATTTGTATGATGGTGATTTATCTACCATTTGTAAATTGTTGGTATTGTGATGTTTTTGTATATTTAATTAGGACAGATCAAGTCAGTTAATATTGAACAAAATCTATCCTAAAACTGTTAAAGCCTTAAAGGTATAGGTTTATCAGCAATACCACAGGTACAGCCATCCCACAATTAGTGTGAAATAGCTGCTTGGCTCATTCAGATGAATTCATATCCTGCTATTTCTAACTAGAGTTTATTTGGTGTAATTGTGGATTTTGGATTATTTATTGATTAATGCTCTGAATTGCTTAGTGCAGAGGTGGCCGACCTTTTATTACAACAGATCATTATAAATATTGATTATAATCACAGGAACTGAAAGTCTTACTCATGACTAATATTGTATGCGTAAATAGGAAAAAAAATTATTTAGAAAGAGGCCGCCAATTAGCAACCGGCGGGCCGCCAGTTGACCACACCTGGCTTAGTGATATTCTGTCACAGATCATGATCATAAGTAGGTCATAGGTGTTTAACTTTCTTAATATTAACGTTAAATATTTTTGAATATTTGATTCATGCCACAAAAAGTCTTAATGACACTAAATTAATTCATGGATACAGTAGCATTTTGTACCAAATAATTATCTGATTTACACATTTTTAACATGATCACATTGCAGAATTTGTATATAATTAGAAGACTTGCATAATTTCCAAGTTCACATAATTGTTAATATCTTCATAAAGCTTTGGTATTGCTGAAACTTATTTGGTAGTGGTACATGTATTGCAATTTAGTGAAAACTTGCTATCTCGCCATTGTTTGGACATTTTGTGGTGAGAGGCAAGGTTGATGGCTCAACGAGGAACAACAAAATATGAGACCTCATACCGATACCTCTACAGCTGTTGGTGCAACTCCTGGAGTTTTTTTTAGCAGCACACAGTTCAAAATCTAGACAGGTGTTGCATTGAAAGAACTCGGTGAACAGAAGAAACAGGTAAAGCAGCAATGATGTAGGTTGCTGGTACAGAGCTGCTTGGCCAATGGCCAGTGTTGGTGATGCATGTTTGACTGAAGCGGTCAGATATTTTGTTGGGCAGGAGACATGCATCATTCAAACGAAGTTCTTGACTTTAACAATATTGCTTATTACATAGTATTTTATTCTTTGTTTATAAACAAACATTTTTACAATTTGCTTCCTTTCTTGGCTATTCAAAGCCTGTGGCTCACTCTCATAGACTACTTTCACTCAGTGTTTGCATGTTCCAGGCAACAACCAAATGCACCTTTTAAAAATGGTTTTCTCAGCCAGCCTTTCAACTTGATCCTTAACGCATAGTTGGGAATGCAAACCTTATAATAACATACTATATTACATCTATCCAACATGTGTTTGCCATTGTTTTTGGCATTCGATACATTTTATTTTCATGGGCGTCCGGAGGGGGGTGCAAAAATTACTTGTTTATTTCGTCACATGACCCTGTTTAGCACCCCCTGGAAAAATTTCTGCAGACGCCCATGTTTATTTTCATTAGTTATCTAGAACATGGTGGTTAAATAGAAATTTGTTAGCTATACAGTCAGCATGTGAGTACAATTCAGTTTCTGTGTGCAGTAGGTTAATTAATGTTGATGTGTCGATGAAGACTTGTAGAATACTACAAGAAGGCAAAAAATGTGTAAGCAGGGCTCTGCTTGAGTTTTAATTTCAATCTGGACCGTAGTATGTTATCATTAATGGGTGTTGCTTGGTTAATAAAGCTTTTGTGATGATCCTTACAAACAGGTTGATCCAGATTCAATTGATTTATGTGCATTCATGTTGTTTCAGTGATGATTTGAAAAAAATGTAATCTTATTTGACAAAACCGCATCGAAAGCGCACTTCAAATATTTTGCTCAGAGCTTTACTACAGTATATGAAGAGCTGAGGCGTACCTGTCGGTTAAGCTACTTTGCCAAACTTATAGGATTTGAATACACTTATGTAATGTAATGTAATGTAAAATCTCGTTCAAAGATATGTTTATGCAAAATTTTAAAAATGCTAATTTTCAAGAAAGTTCAATATCTGTTTCTCTCCTTTTGTCTTATTTGACACAAATGTGGCTAATTTTGTCTAAATATAATTTGCCATATTTTTTGTATTCAAATTGAATCAGAATTTTTCTTTGTAATTATTTGTTTAAAACTAAAAAGATTCTTTTTCAAATAACGTTTGCCAGATGGCCTAATTAATTACCAACCGTCGGACTTGTGGCTTGACTTAAATCCATACATGGCACATATTATTAACATGTTTAGTGTTCTACAGTATCAACTTTTAGATGACACTAAGTTTGTAGGGTCATGGCACGTTAGGGGCCATCCATTTGGTACGTACGCACGGAGGGGGGTGTCAAATTTTGGAGATTTTTCCTATGTACGCAATGTTAAAAGGGGGGAGGGAGGGTCGAAAATTTCCCGTATTTTGCATACGTACTATATGGATGAACCCTTACAAAATCACTGAAGTGGGTCGCTGTTCCAAAATGCTTTTGAAACCCCGATGTAAAGATTTCACGATGACAACAGAACACCACAAGTCACTTAAAGTGTCATAGTCTTTGAAACAGAAGCGTCTCTAAATAAACGTATTGAAAATGGAAGATGAAGATAAAGTTAAAATGTTTGATAAATGTGAGCTTATGCTTTGTTTTTTAGTTTACAGCAAATTTCCAATAGTTCCTCTCAATTATAAGAACTATTTTTATATCAAGTTTGGTATTGTATTACACTGGAACCTTGTGAACTAAATATCCTGTCAAGATATGTACAGTAATAGGCCTACAGTAATTTCATTTGCACCATGCCAGGCTTGCAACAAGCTCTCATATCATGTGTGTTGTAACTGAGATATTGAGAAGCAAATGTAGACATTAGAAATTACTTTAAAAATGAAAGCAAAGTTAAAATGAAAATTATGAAATATTACAACTGTAGGAAAATGTAAAATATAAGAAAAATGTAAAAGCTGCTAATTTGTGCTGAATTGAATTGCTTCAAGCTAAAAAGGCCATTAACTTACTTAATTTAGTACTTTTTGTACTTCCAAAAACGCTGACAAGCAAAAAAGGTCACCAACTATTTATGTCGCTTAAATATATAGTTTTGCTTAATGTGGCAACAAACAGTTTTTTGCTTCCCCTTTAAAACTTTAAAACTGGGTGGGTGGGCGATAAATGATACTACATCCCCATTCACTAATTACTGGGGGGACCATCCCCTTGATTTACGCCTACGCCAGTAAGTATGCCAGTAAGTTATTGGGAATATCTAAAGAGGCATCAATTTCTATGATAATGGCATAATGTTTACCATCATAAACCAAAGCATCATAGAATTGGCTGTGCAACTCAGTTTACTGAAACACACGATGGAGTATTGAATCAGCCTCAAGTTTTAGCAGAGTACTGAATTTCCAATAACCGACACAAAGCTGAAGAAATTTCACTACAATGTTAAAGACACAATTCTGACTGCAATATTTAACAGATATACTACCAGTACCACGTCAATGCCAACTCTACGAGACGTGTCAGTAGAAAGTTTTACATGTAGTGAGGAAATTACTGGTAATTCAAAAATCTTGAATTATTGAAATTGTTATAATTATAACAAATATTTTCAAGACAGTGGACTAAAATAGAAATTTAAAAGCAAAATAGAAACTGAAATGAATTATCCATTCATGTAAGTAAAATTTCAGTGCTTAAAATAGTGGGAATGGCATTTATAATAAAAATGACAAAAGGTCCTGCAACCATAAAGGCTTGCTGAAGTCAAAATTAATAAGTCATAAATCAAACATGTAGTTTAAATTATGTATCTGTCATTTATTACAAATCTTTACAAAAGTGTACAAATCAAAACTACAGTATTTATAATGGAAGCAAAACTTTGATTTTGACTGATCTCTGCACTATAAATTAAAGATTCCATTTGAGATGCAGCTCGGGAGCTTTCGAAAAACAATAAATATGCTATTGAGTAATGGGACATCATTCTGACTTAGTTTTCTTTCAATGTTTAGTATGACCCACTGAAGATAACTTTTTCCAATTCAAGTTTTAGGATTCTTAACCTGTATGTGGGCTACACAAAGATACCTTTCTGAATATCTGTCCTCAAAACTGTACACCAAGGGAAATGAGCACGTTCCTGGCAAGTGGTAGCACACTCATATCACAATATTGTCTGAGTTAACCATTGAGAAACATAAGCAAGTCAACTAGTCACTGAGCCAAGTGGTACACAAAAATATTTGCTAATATCATCTCAGTGAATTACTTAAGGCACCTATTTTGAATTCCTGATCCTCCCAACTTTCACTGCCAAATGAACTTTTTCAACTTCCAATAAATCAAATACAAACATCAATGCCGCAAAATAGACTGCATCAACACAAGAGTGACATTTAACGGAAATTCTAAATCAGTATCTAAAATGTTTGTGACGTAGATATTTCTGGCAGCCTAGTTGCATACACCAAATTGACATTATATACAGTAACAGAGTTGCCAGTTCAGTTTCAGTCAGCACTGAGATGTTCGAGTACAATTCACTCCTATTGCCTCTGGATAGTTCTTGAAAGAGGATCTATGACTGCTTTATTATTACTGCTAGACTCAATATTGATTATAAATTGAATCATAATACAAATGACTGACATTAAGGGGCTTTAAGGGCCCATCCATATAGTACATATGCAATGAGGGGGTGTCGGATTTTGGAGATTTTTCCTATGTACGCAATGTTAAAAGGGGGGTAGAAAAATTGCCGTTTTTTGCGTACGTACTATATGGATGAACCCTAACTTGTGTCTGTTTTGCTTTCTGTACATAGTCTTTCATCTACTTTCATGCACAATGCATCAAATGACTGTCACTTTAATGATAGTTGTCCATTAGTCTAAGTTTTACACAGCTGGATATACTTTACATTTAGTTAATGCTAGACAGCTTCATCTACTTCAGAAATTGCTTTCCAGTAAAAATAACACACATAAACAAGTAAAAACTTAAAGCTAAGCAAATGAATTTAAGTGCAAAGGAAAACATTTACAGCACTGGTGAGGAAGCCACTTCCAAAAATACACTACACAGCTTCCAAGTCATTGTATTATTAACTGGCCAAATCACTACTCTGTATTAAGCATACATTTAAAAGCTGCAAAATGAGTCTGGCTGCATCGGACCCAATAGATCATTCACAAACACCAACAAGGTCTACAATGACCTACTGCTTATGCACAATACTCATTTCTGTCACAACCCTAATGGAACCATCAAATTCATGGTGAATCAGCATTTTAAAAATAAACAGCTGTAATCAATCAGTAATTCTTTTTTAACTGTGCATTTTCTTCTCGCAGACGCTGAATTTCGGCAAGCAATTCTGGAATCACTGAATAAGCATCAAACATTTTCTTGCACTCCATCTGAAACAATAAAACTTCATCACATCACTAAAGAATGCCCACAAAACTGTCCTTAAGATGGCTCTGGTGGAATGTCCCTGACATCAAGCAAGTTTGTAAATTTTCTAAACAGTACAGACAGAAGCAAATTCAGAGCAAAGAAAGATTCACTTTCTAAGCAATGCTACAATTTGACAGCTAAATAAGCTGTATCAAGAAAATAAAAAATAGAGATAGTCACCAATTCGAATCAATTAATTATTGGTTGGACAAAAATGAATTAATAATTTCCGAAAATATTTACGAATCTAATGTATCAGTTGAACTGATCTGACCACAATAAAAGAGCTCAACTGGACTCAAGAAAGCCATATCAGAGATATTACCAGATCAAAGAATTTAGGTTCTGATGTTACTGCTATACAAATAAAACAATTTACCACATATCGACAAATAGTTGAGTATGTTCATAATTAGGGTGGGGCCGAATAGGGGTTTGAACTATTCAGACGAATACGAATAATCAGGTTCACTATTCAAAGAATACCAAATACGAATAGTGTATACCGATACCCCTCCCACTGAAAGTTGCCATATTGCAGTCAGCAATAGTGCTGTGCGCTACTATTTTAACTTATAAGAATCGACAAATCCATAATAAGTATAGTGGAAACAGGCAGAATTATGGCGAATATGAAGCAAATATTCGGTCCAGCCCTACTCATAATGTGAAAATTCGAGCCTCTTTCCATTAGAAATAAATTCAGCATTGTTATGTTTACTGCATCTTCACGGGCAGTGACAATTTAATTTATTATCTACTCTAGTAAAAAAGAATGAAATGAAGTAAAGAAATGAGTATTGTGCATAAGCAGCAAACTACTTTGCAAATAATAAATTTTCCTAGTGGGAAATGCTTCAGAAATAAATAAATCAGTCTGTTATGAATGACCTGATGGGTAAAGGCTACATTCACTTTTCACATACAATTATATAAACTGATCAGTCAGAAGGTCTAGTTACATTCAAATCTAATAATTATAATAAGTAAGAACCACCTAAACATTGCAATTAGTGCCTTACTCATATTTTTTCTCATTACTACAAAGCCAAATTCGTACTAATTATTCAATACTCCTTATCACCTTTTAACTATAGTATTACTCAAAACTACAAACAGACCTTGTGAATTTGGAACTGTTTCAGCATTTCAACATGGAGATTCAGTAAGTCACGGCGAATCTGTTCTTGAGAGTCGTCCAACAGTTCTTTGAAGGCATTAATTATGAATTCCAGCTGGAATGTGTTTGAAGCAGCATTGGTCACTGACGCAATTGACTCGAAAGGCACTTCTTCACTGCTAGTGGCTGAAGCTGACGCCACAAGATCCTCTTCAAAGCTGGGCGCTGCATCAGGAGGAGTCACTACAGGAACTGAAGCATGACTCACAAAGCACTTCTCTTGCACATCAGCGTATGGCAAAGATGAATTTTGAGGGAGGTAGGAAAAGCGGTCTACAGCATCATTTGATGACTGTAGAAGAGTAGAACTTTTATTTAACACATTGGATTCAATTCGATTCAATGGACTCACAACATTCAGCGGAGAAAATAAATTAGATCCAGGAGACCTAACGACAGCTGGAAAAGTAAAACAAATAAATTAAATTAAAGATACTTAAACATACAACATTTCAAATCGGAAATATTATGTAACAAAAGTGAACACAAGTAATTTATTACACAACACACATAACTCTGACAAAGCATTTCCATAGAATTGCATAAACTGACAAGAGTTACTTCAAAGTAAACAAAAGAACTTTAGATTATACCTGACAAGCCGGAGAAACTATCATTTGCCACATTGGCTTTGCCAGCATATAAATTTTCATTTTCGGATGCTGTAAAAATATAAAACAGATCAGCTGCCTGCTTAAAAAACCCAGATATCTATTTTAAAATTAATGCAAAGATAAATTAAAGAACCAACAAATAAACCAAAAATGTATGCAGAAAGAGATAGCAGTCTACTTAGTAATTTAGTAGAGTGTAAATTTTAAAAATGCAACTTCAACTTAAATACTTAAGGACTACAGTTTTTCCTCTTTATATTGTCGTTCCAAGCAACAGAAAAACAATAAATCAGGAAACACTGATCAAGAAACAATCATCAAAATACTTAAAACTCAGCGCTCACTGTTAAGGACTAATTCAACATTCTTTTACTGTAAGAAATTAATTACTTAACTAATGTCACACAAGACCCCATAATTTAGTTCTAAATGACATCTGCAATCATTAAGGTTTCATATACTGGACAAAATTAAGATTCTAATTCATAAACAATTCATATATCACACACTGGCATTGAAATGCATGCAGTAAGTTGTACTATATAAAATACAGTTTCAAAAGACTTAATATATTTACACAAGCTAGTTACAGGCGAACTTATATAGCGCTACATTCCATAGTTGTGAAGTCAAAGAAATATTTTTAAAGTTCATAAAAGTTCAAACAGAAATAAAGTTCATAAAAGTTCGAATTTCTTATTTAGGGCCTACAATTCAATTTAATTTGAACAGATATATATTGGTCTACTAATGAAAAAGTAGAACTATATTAGACTTTGGCAAGTGTGGAGCGCTGTAATTGTCATAAATTAATAAAATTATGTGCTATTGGGTGCTATAACTCGCCGGTGAGTCAATGATAATGCTTCGTGCAGTGACTTTTACCTTTTACCTCATAGGTCATCTCTAGGAGCACACTTTGCAGCGATAATTAAAAAATGAACTTTTTGAATTTTAAAACCTTAATAATAAAGTTCAGAAAGGTCAAACAATAATAAAGTTCAAAACGTTTGAATGCCACAACTATGCTACATTCCTAGGAGGTGGCTAGGGTCAAGAGCGCATTACATGGTACTAAACGATAGTCCGAACAGGTATGTTTTAAGTCCTTTAGTAAACACTTCTAGGTTAGTAGTGTTAGTGACCATGTCCGGTAACGCATTCCAAAGGACCGGGTTCCCGCGAGTGACAGATCGTTCCCCAAATTTCGCCGTCTTTGAGGGAGGAGGAACTGCCAATAGAACTCATCCGTCCGGAGGAGCAAAAGCCTTTCATAAATTGTGATGCCAAGACAGACCATGCCTAATCAATTAATCATAATGATTTATATTACCTGCAACTAGCTAAAAAGGTTACTAAGATTGTGTGAGCAAGCGTAAGTGCCTAAGAATATGCATTCAAATCTGCGACAACTCAATCATTATGACATGACCATATCAAGACATACCAAGACTGAGCCCCAAATACATTCCATTGACTGGTGGACTGATGGCAGTGTTAAATGAGGTTGAAACATACACAGCGTCAGACTCAGCAGGCACCACACTAGAGGTACTCGCTGCAGGAGAAATATGGACTAAAAACAAAAACCATTCTCTATAAAAGTACGAAAAGTGATAATAATATTAACAGGTATTATCAGTAACACATACTCAAATAACAAATTATTGTATCGCAACAACCAACCAACATTCTTCGTTGTCTTCCATCATCTGTTATGATGATGAGTTTGAATGAGATGACTCTAGGTCTTTCTGCCTCTTGTCATGCATCTTCTAAGTTTAGATCGCTTATTCTAAGTTTAGATCTTGTTTTCCCATATCTTCTTTTATGTTATCGATCCATCTCTTAGCTTATCTTATTCTGCTTCTACTTCCTATAATATTGCAGTGCAGAGCTCTCAAAGACAGTCTTTCATCCCCCATTCTTGTAACTTGTCCAAACCACTGTAAGCCTTCTTTGAATTTTGTTGATTGCTGTGTCTGTCATATTCATTTTTTCTCTGGTTACTTTGTTCCTGATCTTATCTCTCTTCTTGTAATTCCTAACTTTCTTCTTAGACATGCCTTTTCAAACATAAGTATCTTTCTTTCATCTTCTTTTTTCATCCTTCAGCATTCGGATCCATACATCAGGATGGGTAATATCACTGTCTTTTATACCATAATTTTCATGCCTACTGGGGCAGGAAGATATAAGAGTGGTAACTTCGTTGGACTGTAGAACCCACGGAAGCGAGTTCAAGACTCACAGAAGCCCTGGGGTTGACTCAGCCTTCATTCAATTGCAGTGGCAAAATGAGTAGCAATGGCAACATAGCGAAGGTAACCATAGGTTCAGTGGAATGACTGGCCACCATCAGCCTAGCCACCTAAGAGCTAATGGCCATGAAACCGGGGATCATCACCAGCTTCTAAGGACATTGAGCCTAAAGATGAACCTTTACCTTACTTCATGCCTACTTATAACACTAGTGATGTCCAAATTTTATCTCGATCCCCTACTGCTGCTAGCCAAATTCTTTCTTTACCTCTTTATCACACTCCCACACCCTTCCAAGATATGAAAATTCCTTGACTTATTCTTAGTCTTTTTGTTGTTGAGTGATATGTTACATGTTTTCCATGTCTTTCCTATGGTCATTATCTTAGCTTTATCCAATTAACCTTTAGCCAAATCTCTGGCTGCTATTTTTTATTTTATGTTAGTTCATGTAGTCTGTCTTCTGAACCTGCCATAAGATCTATATCATCTGCACGTCTGAGGTTGTTTAGCAGTTTTCCACTAATCCACACTTCTGCATTAGGCCTACTGTCCTTTAATACTATTTGTATTATTGCCTGTAGCAGTAACATGAATAGGCATAGTAATAAGCTGCATCTGTCTGATCCTTACTTGTATGTTAACCCACTCCATTAATTATTTATCTATCCTCACTGTACTTACACATTTGTTATGTAAATCTTCCAGCTTTTGTCAATACAACCTTAGTCACTATAAAGTAATATCATGCCCAAGTAACACTCTGGGTTAATGCCCTTTGAATCGTTTTCCAACCTGAGCATTACTCCGGTTAATGCTAAGGAGGTCAAAGAACAATTCAATATACTGTTGATAAATTGATAGGATCGTTTGAATATAATTTCATTTACATCATCATACCATAGAAGTTTGTGTTGGGTTCATTTCCAAGACGATCACAATTACAAACAAGAAAACAAATTGTCAAATCCACAAAGCAATCCATTGGTCAGAATGCATGGGCTTAATGAACTTGGTTAGAATAATGTACCAAATAACCCCTTAATCTCTTCCAAACTCAATGTTGCTTGCATTATATGAGAGTTGCTATTAAATTTGTTATTCAATATAGATGTTCATGTTTTGAAATTTTGGGAATCACAAAAGCAATCAATAAAACTACAATTAGTGAAGTTTTCATGCAATTTTTAAATTATAAAGTAATTATTTAAAGAACAAAAATAGAAAGAAAAAACTTACCATCACGAATTGGTGAAAATACATCTCCAAGTTCAGTGGCCTTGCTGCCAAAATGCGAGTATTGTTCAGTGGAAACTACAAAAACTTTAAAAATACTCAATGTGCACAGCCCTTTACTGGCCGTAACATAATATTGCATCCAGTTCACATTACGTTACAGAAAACTGGACGGTAAAGGGGTCAAGTTAGAATAAAATATCAATCATTAACCCTTTGACTAGCATCATTTCTAAATAACTGGTATATTAGGTGTCAACAGGCCTGATTTACATTCTACATTTAGAAATTACATCTCAAAATTGAAGTTCCTGATTCAAAGTGGGTTTGTGGATCTGTTACTCCAAAATTGTTCATCCTGGATGCACTCTACTATCCTAGAGTTAGGGCTAAGTTTAAAAAATGGATGCAATTAAGAGAAACCTACAACAAGGGATAATTCAGGGGTGGTCTCCACTCCCTTGGGTACCTTTGGTAAAAAGATCATAGCTTAGTAACCCCGTAGCAAAAAAACTTGCAAAATATCTCAAACTGTGTTCAAATGGGCCCCCTACAGGAACCTAAAAGTGTTTGAAAATATCTCATCAGGTCTCAGATAAATTTGTGAAAAACTGAGGGTGACAACAACCACACCCTTAGTGGTGCAAAGGTTAACTACTGTAGCAATAGCAAACTAAGTAATTTCAATGCATACATCCGAATCAAGGCACGTTTAACATGATATAAACCTTGTGTGATCTGGTTTTGTGGAGATGCAGCAGTTTGAGACAATGATATCTCATGACTACCCGAAGACGAATTGAGCCTAAGCAGTGCATTTATGCTGGAACTGTTACTTGAATTGCTAGCTGGTGAAGCGACTGTCTGAGACGGCGGCACTGACTGTCTACCAGGGTCTCCAGCCTAAATATATTACAATAAACCACAAAAAAAATAAGAATGGGTAGGCTTGAAGCTGAAAGCAATACTAATCTTCCATAATATCAAAACCACTTCTCAAGGATGTTCCATAAAGAAAATTATTGTAAACAAAAATATAACTATTTCAGAAAACTGTTTAATGACCTCACTGATAAAAAGACTCTTTTGAAAACGAAGACAGGCGACTGAAGTCTTGTGTGCTGACTTCACAAAAATAGGATCATTGCTATGTCGAAGGTCGTATATGTAGACTTTGCCACGCGACGAACCGACTGCAACTGTTTTGCCATCGTACAGAAGATCAATTGACGTAAGAGCACTTTCAGCCAGAATTGTCTTAACAGTACTAATTTTCAAAACAAAATCCATACATTTTCTGTAAATATATTCAAAACTGTTATTTATAAATTAAAACACTTTATTTTGTCAACAGTATAGTAAGAGAATGTGTAGTTATTAGTTAGAATGAAGTTATCTTTTGTGTTATGTTGTCTGCGTTTGCAAATACAGATTTCTATAACAGAAGTAAAGTCTATTATGGGTAACCCTCAGTTCAAGATGGATTTCGTTACTATTAGGTAATTTCATGAAAATCATCCAAAGTGAACACTCATTCCATTCTACACCACCCTATCTTTGCCCAAATCTACAATCATCCAAAATATCAAAATTCTGGTGCCTAAAGTTACTTTTGGTGCTATATTTATTCATCAAAGGAAAAATGAAGACTTAAAAACAGATAACTGAAAGGCTCCTTACTGCTTTGAACGAACATCGTAGCACACGATAGCTTTATCCAGTCCGGCACTAAGCAAAAGCATATCGTTAAGAGGAGAAAATACCAGTCCGGTTGCAGGGGCTTTGTGAACACAACTGAATGAGTGCAATAAGCGTTTACTGTTCGTATCCCACAAATAAGTGCAGCCATCATCAGACACAGAACCGAGAAGGGATTTCTTCATGCAGTTGTACTGTAATTGACGTATTGTCTGAAATTCCAAAAACAACATAAAACTATAACATCTTTTTCTTCTGTCTCTCAGATCTTCCAACAAACTGAGTACTTCATAACTAGACTTAAACATAGTCTGTCTTGCTATTTCCCACTGACTGATCTCTTGAATCCACCTGGTCTATTGCAGATGAATTTGGAATACCATTAATTGATATTTTCAGGTAACAGAAACAGTGCTCCAAAAGAACATTATCATTATTATAACAGCTGAGTTAAACTAAATATTTGAGATTTTGGCATCTGTAAAAAAAATTAAAGATGAAGATGCAACATCAACTCAATGCTCAAAAACTCATTTATGATTAACTTAAAATCAAAGACAAATAGCACAAACAGAACAAAATAGTCTGTAAACCTGAGGATTACCACATTACACACATCATCACTAGAACATCACCTGATTAGGAAAACAAAACTGAATTCCACTCAAGATGGCTAAAAAATACACAGCAATCCATTGGCATTGAAATTTGTTTGAATATAACCTGAGATTTTGGAGTTGTAAGCGGTGTGTAGCCAATGCCTGTGACCACATTATAAAGCATGATTTCGCCACTTTCTGAACCAGATGCAATGACGGTGTCATTATAGTTAAACTGCAATGTCGTAACTGAACCCTTAAGACCCTGGAAAGAAAAACAGATTCATTCAGGTAATCACTTAAATTGGAACTGTCTGTTGTCATTATGAATACCACAGTTAGGAGAACTGTGCAAACAAATCAAATTAATGTGCTCATACTGCAAATTATCATGACAGCAAACTTTAAGAACAAGCAAAATGCAAGAATACTCACTTGGCCCAATGGTCTATTAATTCCACCCACTCACACACCCACTATCATGTCAATGACCAAAAGCAAATTGCCATTCTAATTTCTTTATGACAATATTTACTAAATGAAAACAGCAGAAAAAGACTACCCTGTATAGACTCTTATATACAAAATTTCATATTTTCATATCTGTTATAATTTCTTTTTTATTTCTGATTTCACACCATTTTTCAATCGGAGTATTTGAACATAACTCATAAAAGGTGAATCTGAAATGGAGAAGGTAATTTAATAACGAGCAAATGATGAAGATTACATGCTATCTGGTCAAATACCGAACATAAAAAGCATCATATCGAAGAAATGAACTCACTTTAAATTCTTTTTTAAATTTCTGAGTTTTCATATCCCAGAGATAAATTATAGAATCTGCTCCACCACCAACAATGTAACGAGAACTGGAGCAGAATGCAACACACGTGCGACCTTGCTATTCAAGTAAAAAATCAAACACCATGCTTTATATTTAACCTTAACACTGCACAATATTCAACCAAAACTTTCAATATGAATGACAGCAGTCACAAAAACAATGCAGAACAACTGGACATTGACAAGGACATACCAACAGAAAACAAGTGAGTATTCCATACAAATCAGATGCAAAAAAGTACAATTTAAATAAAATCATACTTTAATTTTTAGATAATGATTTTCGTAAACTCTTGAGGCTGTAGATCTCTGCTTAATAATGGCAGACAACAAAACTCATTCCATACCACGTGAGCAGCATGGTCCTATTATTCAGCTAATCTCTATGGTTCATTCAACTACCCTTATCTAAAGTTTTAGGCAAAGAAGTGCCTTCTTCACAGGCATATAAGATAAAGAGAAAACTTTTAAGCTAAAAGGGTGGATAAAAGTGCATGATTCAAAAATTGGAATTGCTGATCACAGAAAGACACATTTTTGGTTCAAAAGTTGATGACAGGCTTCTATTAGAGTATGGGACTCCATTACAATAAATAAGAATTAATTATCAACAATATTCATTGTGTATAGCATATCAAACATCAAAGCAATTACAGAAATCGGAGCAATCATATTTCAGATTTTGAGATTTTTCAGGTCCAAAACCAGTCTGAATCTTATAAAATCTCATATATAATATAAATGGTGTATCCATTCACACTACTTACCAAACAAGAGATGCAACATTCACCATTATTACCTATACAGATATAGTGAGGTCACAGATAAAGGATGGTCTACATTAGCATGGGAGTATTTTTAAAACATACCTGTATATGCCTCAAATTCTGTGACTTTTCAAAATAAAGAATACATTATCATTTTCTGTAATAGAACTTCAGATTCTCCCAAAATGTATAATACAGACTATACTACTGAAATTCAGAATGTAAAAATAACCTACTGCTTCTTTATCAGACAAAGTAATACTGTGATCATTAGCTCCAAAATATGACACGACAATCTTGTCACCCACAGTTGATGCACTGGCCAAAGCCTGTCTTTACATTAAGGTAAAAATTTCAATGGAAACTTTGTCATCAAATACCAAATCACTTGCCTCTAAACCAATATTAGTTCGAATCATTAGTGCTAAACATAAACTACCAATGCCTATGCAATCAGCAGGCAAAACGCTAAAAAATTTCAAAGCATTATTGAACAGTGTATGCACAGCACTTTGTAAAGCTTTTTTTGGCTATAGAGTTATATAGATCTGCATCATAATGATAATAACAAATTTCAAGCTGCTAATATATAAGAGAACAACTACTAAGTACAGCAATCAAGGGATGTCACACTACTACTGTGCATATAAACTGCCATTTAATCACCATTAAGCACCATCCATGCCAGGCCCATCAATTGTCAACTGATCATGCTGCACACATCTTTCATACATCACAAATGCTAAACCAACCAACTTACCAAATCTAAGTCTACAACAAGTAGATATTCATTATTTACAAGCTGTCTGCCCATCAGAGCATGGCTGAAAGGCTTAGTTTATTTTCCTACCCATTAGACAAGGTTTCTTGGCTCTCACATTCTGTCCATCTTTGTTATTCAGGCACAAATGCTTAATGGGCATCATAATAATACACAATGCACTTATGTCTTGGTCTTGATCTTGGTCTTCATGTCTTGTCTTGATAGAAAGTTGTCAATAACCCCAAATACATCTTGAAGTCAAATCTTGCAGTCAACATGACAGACCTTCATCCAGTTATCAAGGATACAGAGTTGTCATGTGACCAAGCAACAGAGTGCACATTGTTCGAGTGTGGATTGAACTCCTTTATAAGGTTGTATCCATCACAATCCCATAATTTGATGTTATCTCCAGCCGATGCCAATTTTATGTTGGATTCCATTTCTTTTTCGTGTGACCAATAAAGATTAACAATTCACCTGTAATACAAAAAAATATTACAACTTCAATTATATGGGCAAATAACGATAATACTAAAAGATGACAATCACAGCAACACAAAAATTTCACATAAAAAGCACTGACAGTAATCATTTAAAATTTACAATTCATGCTCAAAGTCAGTAAAAATAAATAAACAGCACATACACAAATCAAATTGTTTCAAGGCCACTATCTGAATTTGAATCACTATCAATTTGAATTGAACTATCTAAACATTTATTCAAACAACTTTCAAAACATCTCTGTCTGTATTTATTCTGGCCAATTTATTAGGCACAGTAACAGGGCTAAGGCTCACGACAAGAGCGTCTTACACAAAGCAATTACAAATAACTCAATTGAAATAAGTGAGTTTATAAATTCTTAAGGAAAAGTCCAGCAGTCTGTGCTAGTCATGTTGTCCGGCAGAGTATTCCATAGTATAGGGTTCGGGGTTCCCTTGTGTGAAGGACCTTTATCCCATCTTCACGGTCTTAGACGGTGGAGGGACGAGGAGTTTCCCCTGAAGACTCGATCTCAGGTGAGATCTACACTCATTCGCTGTCGTCCTCTGCAAAAGTGAGGCCAGGTAATCTGGGCAGTACGAGTCATGTAGCGCTCGAAAAGTCAGCCAACAGTGTTTGTATATAATCCTCTCCGGGACCCGGAGCCAAACAAGTTGGTCTCTGAGAAGCGGTGTAATGTGGTCGCTCCAGCGACATCCAAAGACGACTCGCACAGCAAGGTTCAAGACCGATTGCAGCCAATTCATTCTGGCAGCCGGTATCCCCAGTAGCACGCTATTGAAATAATCAAGTCTCAACAGTACGAAGGTGCGGATGAGTTGAATCGCTCCAGTAACTGGTAGATAACTCCGAACAGACTGGATCCTCCGTAGCTGGTAGTGGCAGCGACGAATTAGCTCTGTTATGTGAGGCTTGAACATCAGTCTCATCCAGCTGAGTTCCAAAAAGCCAAATGCTCGCAGAGGGGGAAATGTTCACTCCACCCACTTTGAATGATTCACGACTTAAGAGATTCTGTCTCCTGGGTGTGCATAGCCATAAAATTTTGTCTTCGCTGAGTTCTTCGCTGAGTTTAGGGCCAAGCGATTCTCCTCTGCACATTTCATGACAGCAGCTATGCACCTCTCAAACCGCTACCGGAGTGCTTCCACATCCTCCGGCAAACATGAAGAGTATATTTGCCCATCATCTGCGTAGCTATGCGACATCAGCCATGCATCTTTGATAATTGTTCTCATATCCGCTGTGTACAGAATAAAGAGCAGTGGACCCAAGACTGACCCTTGTGGGACACCGTAATTGACACGTCGCCTCGCAGACAACTTACCATTACTCAAGACCTCCTGCGTTCTGCCAGTGAGGTAGCTCTCAATCCAGTGTAACGTCACACCATCCAGTCCATAGGATGCCTTTAGTTGATTGATAAGAATCCCATGATCCATTGAATCAAAGACGGCTGAGAGATCTATGAGGCTGAGGAGCGCAACCCAACCGTGTCAACCAGATCGTTAAAAATCTTTAGGGTCGTAGTTTCAGTCGAGTGCCCACGACGATAGGCCGATTGGTCTTTGGGCATCAGACCGTGTAGGCTGAGGAAGTTTATCAATTGTTTGTTAACAACCCGCTCTACTAGCCTCAATAAAAATGGCAAATTCGACACCGGTCTGTAATTCGAGACGTCTGAATGGTCCAAACCGGACCGCTTCAAGTTTGGAATCACCGTCGCGTGTCTCCATCCTGCCGGGTATTCCCCCCGTATCCGATGAGAATGTGATGAGCTCCATTAGGAAAGGGGCCAATACCCCATTGATTCTTTCAAGAGTCACATAGGCATGGGATCCGCTGGGCATTGCTTGTTAGGAGTCGCTCTGACGATAGCCGTCATCTCTTCCGTCGTTGGCGAGACAAACGCCATGAGGTGCAGTCCATCGTTTCTCTTTACAAAGGCAAAGGCCCCCGTAAAGAGCGCAAAAGCTATATATACACCGATATTACCTTACTTTCCATTCCATATAAAGTCTTTGCACATGTCTTACTTGTGCACATACAACCCCTTCTCGCCACTACCTGTATACCACAGCAATCAGGATTCACAAAAAATAGATCTACGGTACACTTGATGCCATCCTTGCCCTATGTCTTTTATCCGAAATCCACTACGAGTTTTGCTAACCCCTCAATGTCGCATATGTAGACCTTAGAGCCGCTTTTGACTTGTCGACAGAGAAGCCATTTGGAAAGCACTCAGAGGCATCGGCATACCAAAGATTATTTTTGACCTAATGAAAGACTTGCACAACAATACCACAGGACAAATCCGCTTGGGCAACTGCCTGTCAGCGAAGTTCCGCACCACATCTGGTGACAGACAGGGATGTATACTGGCTCCAGATCTTTTCTGCTGTGCCATGGATCTCATTATGAAATGGGCCACAGCTAAAAGCACAGATCTTCAGGTAGGCCCTTACACATTCTCCGATCTGGACTATGCAGACGACGTTACCTGTTAACTGGAAATCCCAACACACTCCCTGCCACACTCCTACAAATGTAGACTGAAGTCTCCAAACTCGGTCTTCATATCTCACGGTCAAAAACAAAAGTGCAGAACATCAGCTCTGGCCCTGTCAGTCCACCACTCTACCTGGAATCTGAAAGTGTGAAATCGGTCGAAAGCTTCTGCTATCTAGGTTCCAGCATACTGAGCATGGCCAACTCACCCAAGGAAACCATCAGACGCATGGGAATTGCTTCCACTGCTCTACAGCGACTAGTAAGAATATGGAAACAACGTAGGTTGAGCATTGAGGCCAAATTTCGTCTCTATAAGTGCCTCGTCCATTCCGTCCTTCTTTAGTCTTTACGGCTGCAAAACCTGGGCAATGACCAAACAGGACTGGCTGAGAATGGAAGCATTTCATACTAAAGCCCAACGTCGAACCCTCGTAATTAAATGGTCAGACTTAACGACTAATGTGGAGCTATACCAGCTATCGGACACTGCACTGCACACACGCATGACACTGCACGACATGATCCGCCGTCGTCGCTGATAACTCTTCAGACAACTCGCTAGACTACCAACCGACATGCCAGCATCAGTTGCGCTGTAGCCTGCTGCCGCTGTCCGTGACGGAGACCCTCCATGTACTGGCCGGAGTAGACCCTGAGGCAGACCACCCACAACTTGGTGTCACCACTTCCATAACGACTGCAGATTGCCTCCACTTGAAGCACTTCACTATGCACAGGACAGAACTTTGTGGCGAGAAATCGTTGCGGTCAACAAGGCTACACGCGATGATTGATTGATTAATCCACTGTTTACACCGTTGACCTCTCAGAGAAACCGTTCGTAGGCGAAACGCATAAACTAACTGCACAGAAAAGAAAACTTACGCAATTCACGACGTGAAAAGTAAAAAGGTCTTTAAGTAGGCTTACATGAAAATAACGGAGAAATAATCAAGAATTAAATAAATTCAATATGAAATTTCTAAAAACTATTTTTAACTTTTTTCTCATCCCGCTATGACGCCATTATGGCAAACGGAAACGAGGCTATTTAGAACATAGACATAGACATGTATTATCATCACTAGGCATACCTTACACAAATCTAGGCGAGGACCTGACCGAAAAATCTTTAGCTTAGCTTGGTTTAAAGTGGCTTAGGAGGCATTACTGCCTGTGTGAAAGCCACTAGGGGCGCTGACGGGACTCGAACCCGCTCCGTCAGCCTGACGCTCCAGCACGTAACCCACTCTGCCATCTTCCGCCCCCTTTATATCTAATTCTAATATATCTGATAATCTGACAGCCCCAACATAGATTAAAAGCGAACGCCATGTAGGGCCTATAATAATGTACTACTTGTCTTATTCGAGGGTGGCTTTTAATAGTCCGACAAGTGGAGAAAAGGATTTAATTGTTTCATCATTCATAAGTTAGCTGATTAGGCTAACAGACCATGAAACAATGATAGCTTACACCTTGCAGGGTACGTACTAATGAGTAAATTTAGAAAGCTTCCATTCCTTTCTGTATATTTCTCCATAGTCCAGCTTTGACATGCATACGATGCTGTGCTCTATGCTACACTTTCCATTATACTCTTGAAATCTTTTCTATGTTCTGATGCTGATGTTACTATATTTTCATATTTTCATTTTCATGATGGCAACTTTTCCTTTTGTCCATGTTGGAATTTATTTCCTCTTCTATGGAGTAGTCTTCTGACATGATGGACCGAAGTGTACAAATTTTCCCACCAATTCCAATATCTTCTGATCAACCCTGAGCCTGATAGAAAATGTTCTCCATTTATCAATAT